>WEKY01057643.1:525676-571709 GCA_013390045.1 Picathartes gymnocephalus | reverse complement strand
GGGCGGGGCGGCTCCATCCGGGTCCTGCCCGGGCCGGGCGGTGCGGGCGGCGCGAGCCCCGGCGGGACAGCGCGGCGGCGGGTGAGTGCGGGGGGCGGGAGCCCCCTGGGGGGCCGGAGGACCGGAACCCCCCCCGAGCGCCCACATGGGGGGCAGGGACCCCCTCCCGGGGACCCCCATGTGGGGTGGGACCCCTCCCTGTGCCTTGTTCTGTGGGGAAGGGACCCCTCTCCATCCCCTCTGTGTGCCTGGGAGCCTTCCCTGTGCACCCCTTTGTGGGGCAGGGTCCCTCTTCCAGCTCCGCTTTGGGCAGGACCCTCCTTCTGTGCCTTGTTCTGTAGGAAAGGGACCCTGTTCCAGCCCCGCTGTGGGGTGGGACTTTTCCCTGTGCCTTGTTCGGGGTGGAAGGGACCCTCTTCCAGCCCTTCTGTGCGGTGGGACCTCTCCCTGTTCCCTTTTCTGTAGGGAAGGGTCTCTCCTCCATCCCCTCTTTGGGATGTCCCCTCTCTCCGCCGCATTCTGTGGGGCAGGGTCTCTCCTCCATCCCCTCTTTGGGCTGTGCCTTCTCTCTGTGCCTTATTCTATGGGACAGAGTCTGTCTTCCAGCCCTCTGTGGGGCAGGACCCTCTCTGTGCCTTGTTCTATCGGACAGGGCTCGCCCTCCATCCCCACTGTGGGGCAGGGGCACCCCCTCCTCAGCAGCTCCTATGGGGGACAGGGTCCCTCCCTCTCTGCTCCACAGTCCCCTCCGGGGCAGGGACCTCCACAGGGCAATGGAGCAGCCCCCATGTCCCCGCAGATCCCGCAGGGGACACTCTCAGGGGGTCTGGGCTCTGCTTTTGGGGTGTCTGGCATCACTATAGGGCTGCCACAAGGTCCCGCTTGTGGGGCAGAGGGGAGAGTCCAGAGCAGGGCACAGCAGAGGCTGGAGTGTGGACTGGGATGGAGGAGGGGGCTGGGGGGGCACAAAGGGACAGGGGGCATGTCCCCACCCAGGCCCATCCTGTCGGGACCCCCTTGATGAGGGGGAGCTCCTGGGGGTCCCACCCCACGCTCGGCTCAGAATCGCCAGGTCACCTCTGTTCCCGGTAGCCGCTGGCTTGGAATCGTACACGTCCCCTTGCTTCCCTGGGGCCGAGACAGGACGCTGCGGGTTTCTTCTGCTTTAAAAGAAAACAACAACAACAAAAAAACCCACCCAGAAATGGGAAAAGCTGCTTTTTTGGAGTTACAGTGGGCTGCTGTTCCTGCCGTGCCGGCACGTCCGTACCCTCCCTGCATCCGCCGCTTTGGCAGGGGACGTCTGTGGGACCCTGGGGACTGGAAACCGACGGGTAAAAATGCACCTCCTGCGGTTTTGGGTTTTGGTTTTTGTTTGTTCAGCTCAGCCTGTCTTTGTCTTCGCCGGGGTGCACGGAGGAGAACACACGTGGGTCTCGGTCACCCCACGAGCGGCGCCGGCTCCGTGGGATGTGCCAGCGTGTGTGTCTGGGGGTTGCTTCCCCCCTCCCGTGCACACCTTTGGCAGGAGGCTTGGATGACATCTTGCTCTGGCACGCTCCTCGCCTTTGATCTCGAGTTTCCTGCCATGGATAACGTGTTCGGCAACACGCGAGCCCGGCTCCGCAGCTGCCGGGGAGGGCGATGCGGGTGCCGCCTCCTCCTCCTCCTCCTCGTCGTCCCGGTTTTCCCCAGCTGGCTCCTGCCTACAGCTCCTGGCTTTCCTTTGTTTCGGGTGCCGGCAGGACGGGCTCTCACAGCCCAAGGATGCTCTAAACAGAGCAAAGCCAAGCACAAAAAGACAACCCCCTCCCCATCCTTTTGTTTCCAGGCGTTTGCGGGCTCAGCTGGTTTTTGTACGGCGGCGTTTCGTGTGCACAGGCAGATAAACCGACTACTCAATCTCTCTTTTTTTTTATCCTATTCTGAGTTCTTTTGGGTGCTTTAGTTTGCAGGGAACACATCGTGGCTGCAGGCTGTGCCGGAGGGATGCAGCAGCTTCCTGGGAAAGGGGTGAATTTGCCAGAATCATAACTGGAACGTCTCGTGGTTGTCCTCTGGTGTCCTCCTCGCGTTTCCTCGGGTGAGCAGAGCCATAAGCTCTCGGCACCACACAAAAATCTGGGATCACCAGCCTTTCTCCTGGGAGAACTCTGACCCTGGTTTGCATGACCTGCTGCCAGCAGCAGCTTTGGGGACAGAGGAAGGTGAACAAAACCCAGGCCCATGCACTGAAATCAGTCTTTTTAAACATATATATCCTTGACTTTATAGAAAGCAAAATACAAGTTCTAATATTATTATCATCATTATTTTTTAGATTCCTACTGCTGGTTCATTTCCCTCAGGTGTTGGGTTTAATAGCGAAACCATCACCTGAATTCATTTGAATGCTTTTTTTTTTTCTCATGACAGATGTACACAAAGCGCCTTGAGCGTGTCAAACAGCCCCTGAGTAAATCGAGTTGTTTGCTCTATTACTTTATTCATACAGGTTTGATGCTCTGCTGATGCATCTGGAGTGCAGTGCCATCTGGAGCAAAAATTAAATACAAATTTGGCCCCTGGCCTGGAAAAATAACAACCCTGTGCCCCAGTAATAATCGGCAGTGGAAGGATAGAGCCCCTGACAGAAAAACTGCTCAGGGGCAATGTGGAAGGAACCCAAAATGCACTAATTGAGGTATTTAAAACATATTAAAAAAGGAAAATAAATGCTTCCAGCGCCACGTACCGGAAGCAAGCAGGAGGGATGGTGTGATCCCATTACCAAGTCACGGGGCTGATGCCAGCAGGTGACAGTCCTGGTCCTGAGCGGGTGGTGAAGCTGCTGGAGGTTTGTGTGGTGGTGATTTCCCACATCTCCCAGCCTTGCTGCTGAAGGAAATACTCTCCACAACCTACCAAAGCTCTGTTCCACCACTGCTCAGCTCAGGTTTGCTAATTATGTCCCCGTTCACCAAAGGCTGGGTTGGACACTCCTGGTCTGCTGCTTGGGTTGCTGGCATTGCTGTTTGGTCAAAGGCTGTCCCAG
The DNA here is from genome assembly GCA_013390045.1 of Picathartes gymnocephalus. Taxonomy (NCBI): domain Eukaryota; kingdom Metazoa; phylum Chordata; class Aves; order Passeriformes; family Picathartidae; genus Picathartes; species Picathartes gymnocephalus. Next base: position 568,675 of record WEKY01057643.1, on the reverse strand, counting down.
CTTTGGGGGGAACAAGATGTGGAGTTGGGTCAGCTCTGCTGGAACTTACTGCTTGTGCATCCCAGGCTCAGATCCAGTCGCCTCCAGGCGTGATTGGAGATAACTGTGATGGACCAGCCATGAAGGACACTTTGGGGTCAGCATGCTCTGAATGTTGTGGGATCTGTTGGACCTTCAGATGAGGAATACTCTGTGCCAAATGGGAAATAAGAGGATGGCTGCTGATTGCTGGCACTGTTTTTGGCTGGAGAGTGCTCCTGGCCCTGTCCTGGGGGAGAGGCAGGTCATGGAGCAGAGAAGGAGGATTCTATGGTGAGGAAGCAGCAGAGCTGCTCAGGGCTGTGGAGCTGAACCAAGCCTGGAGGTTTTACCCAAGAAGACCAGACTTCCAGCTGCTTTCCTGGACTAAATGATGTGTGGGATTACAGGAGGATGCCCAGCTTTGCTAGGAGGGTTTTAGTGCTTCTGGGCCATCTCTCCTGGTGTTCCCCCTTGTGTCACCCCTCCCAGTGACCTGCTGTCACCTCCACGTGGGCTGTGTGGCAGAAGATGTGTTGTGAGTGATTCACTCATAGCCATAAAACACCACTTGGATGTGGAAATGTGGAGATAGGCACAGCTGGTGCTCATCCCCTATTCCCACCACCTGCACCTGGAACCTTCTGCCTTGAGATGACAGGGCTGAGATGTGTTCCTCCCCCACCCTGCCAGACTCCTGCTGCACAGTAAACCCAAACAAGTCCATCCTTGGGGCCATGGCAGGAGGTGCAGATCTTTCTGGTGGTCCTCAGCCAATTTGGACCATTGGTGTGCAAGCCTGGAGGGAGATTTTTTGGGGTTGAAGCTCTCCCTGTTTCAGCAGTGGTTGGTGTGACTGAGCTGGGTTTGTTTGTTTTGGTTCCTGCAATCACTCCCCTTAAAGCTGAATGTTGTTGACACAAGATAAGATCAGCAGTCACAGTCATCCCCTCCCCTGTCACTGTTGCCCTGGAACCGCTCAGGCTCAGGTTGGGAGTGGCCATCCTGGTGTGCCCGTGTCCCAACCCCAAGTCGCTGACAGGGCTCTAAAGCGGCATCAGTGATGATGTGATACGGGGCTTATCTGCAAGTGAGCTCAGTCATCGCCTGAGCCCGGCAGGTGCTGCTCACTGGGTTGAGAAATGCCAGTGATCCCATGGAAAATGCGCTTCAGGAGAAGATCCAAACCCACGTGGTTTTGCTACAGCCATGGGCAGTGGGGATTTGCTGTCTGACCTGAGGGATGGGAAAGCCTTGGCACAGACAGGGGGCTGAAGCAGGGCCTATTCCTCCATTCCGGGATGCAGCAGTCCCTGCTGGAGATGGAGCTGCATCATTTTTGGATGCTCTCCCCTCTGGAACGGTAACACAGGCAATGTGTCATTTTTCTACCTGGCATGTTTAAATTCCATCAAAGAACAAAAACAATCTTAAAGGGTTCCAACCGTATGTGGAGGGCTCTTATGTCCTGCTCACCGCAGTTGCAGTGCTGAAGGGGTGGTGAGAGGAGACGAGCCCAGCCCTAGTGCCAGTGCATGGATGGGCAGAGGGAGCTCATGGATGAAATTGTCTGGAAGCAGCTGGCTTAGCGTAGCTGAAGGCTGTGAGGTCTCAGGTTGCTCCAATGCTGGAGCTACAGCTAGATCACCCTGTGGAAAAAGCAGGCACCAAGAAGCAGCAAAGGCAGGGTGGCAGGAAGCCTGGGCAGGGACATCCTGCTTTTGCTGCTCCAGCTTCAGGACTGTGAGTGTGAGAAGCGAGCAGGAGTGACTTCTCCAGGCTTATGTTGGCTTTTTTGTTGTTTGTGGGTGGGTTTGCAGGGAACCGGGACTGCTGACAATAGCTGGGGTTCTCCTGGCTCCGAGGGGGAAAAGGATCTTTGCACGGGATAATCCTGGAGACCCACGCCAATGTTTGAGGGACAGTGTGCTAGCCAGGTCCTTCAGTGTGCTGTCCCCATGGAGGCAGGGGATGGAGATCCCTGTGGCAGCACAGACACAAGGGTTACTGATGTGTTGGAAACCATGAAAGCCCTTGAGAATGGTCACATCGGAATTGGGACTTCCCCAAAAGGTGGTGGGATTGATAACCCATCTGAAGTGCACCATTGATAACCCATCTGAAGTGCACCTGCACCAATGCCCAAAATGTGGTCACCAACGGGAGAAGGAGCTGGAAGCCACTGTGCATCAGGAAAGCTGTGACATCATTGTCAGCACAGAGATATGTGGGATGACTCAAACAAATGGATTGCTGCAATGGATGGGGATAACTTTCCGTGATTTACTTGCAGCCCTGGCTAACTGCGAGGTCCCAGCTGACTGGAAGTGAGCAGATGTGACACACAGCTACAAGAAGGGCAGGAAGGAGGATTTTGGGAACTACAGGGCTGTCAGTCAGGTGGCAGGAGCAGATCACCCTGGGTGCTCATGCAGCACCAACAGGGCAATCAGAGGATCTGAAGCAGCCAGTTTGGGTTTGTGATAGGCAGGTCCTGCCTGACCAACCTGATCTCCTTCTATGACAGGGTGACCTGCTTTGATGGATGAGGGAGAGGCTCTGGGTGTGTCTATCTGGACTTTGGCAAGGCCTCTGACACCACTTTTTCGTGGAAGGGGCTGGAGTCACCATCCTTGGAGGGATTTAAAAGCCGTGTAGAAGTGGCACTTGGGGACGTGGTTCAGTGGAGGCCTTGGCAGTGCTGGGTGAGCAGTTGGCCTTAGAGGGCTTTTCCAACCTAAACGATTCCATGATTCTGTGATTTTATTATCCCCTCAGAGGATTAATCCCGCCGCTAATGCAGCTTTTCGCTCGCAAAGCGCTTTAGAGGAAGTTGCGCCAGGAGAGCTCTTGGAGAGAGAAACTGAAAGTGCTGAGCAGGAAGGAGGCAGCTGCCCTCCTGATTCCAGCCCTCCCACTGCCGCTCTCGCAGCCTGTGCAGCAGGAGTGGGTTTCACAGCTTCTTGGCTCACGGGAGTATTTCGGGGAAAACACAAGAGCGCCGGGGCCGTGCGGCTTCCCAGGCGTGGAATCAGGGGATTTCAGCATTCCCATCGGTCCACTGAAATCCAGGAGGAACAGCCCGGCAGGTAAGAAAGCGGGTGAAGCCAAATTGCCCATCAGAACTGGGTGGAAGGGATCAGAGTCTCCCACCTGACAACTTCCAACTACAACAAATCCACTCGAGTGGATCGTGGCTGCTGCCGACTGGGGTTCCCGGAATTAAATCGCCGGTGTATTGTAAGGATCGAGTTAAAGTCTCCACGCAGAGCTTTGTCCCGAGCAGGCAGATACTTCCTCGGAGCTTTAACGACTCCCATTTTCCTATTGTTCCCTGTAAAAACCCCGTCGCCAGACTGGGCTTCCCCCGAGGCGATTTCCTGGCTCCGCTCAAACGCAGCTGCGGGGTTGGGGTTTTTGTTTCGCCTTTTAGTTGAGAAGTGTTGGATGTCAACACGGTGTTCTGCTCTCTTGGCGTGTGAGATAAAAGATAAGGCTTTTGGAGGCTGTGTCAGTGGTGGCCATCCAAAGTGGGATGGGATTGTGTGGTGTTGGGTGGTTTGGGGGCTGAATAAATCGGGATGAGCTGGCTGGAGTCTGTCTGGTGGTTCTTGTGTGGGTTGTGTGTCTGTCAGCTGAGTCCTGCACCCCAGTCTCGCTTGGCATTCACTCCAAAACACCCTCACCATTTTGCTGAGCGTTGTTGGGGGTGGCACTTGGGATGAAAAGGAAAAATGGATCATTTTCTCAGCTGTGACTTTGCCTAGGGGATGCTGAGTTGTCATGTGCTTCTGGTTCTTGGGGCATCCTCCTTGTATTCTCCTCCTCCTGAAGCATCTTCCCCATGCAGCTGCCGGTGATGCAGTAGGAGGAACAGGTTAAGGGGGTGATGAGAAAGGCCTGGGATGTGTTGCAGCCAGGTGAGAGGGATGGAGCTGGAAACAAGCCTGATATCAGGTGGTTTATTCCAGCCTTGGATGCTAAAGCTGGGAGCAGGAGTGCTGTAGGGAGATGGACTGCATGGGGACAGTGGGTGTTTTCCCAAAGCCAAACAAGTATTTGTGCCTAAAGACTAAAAATTATATGGTCCTGCAGAAAAATGGGCTGGGGAAGAGGGATTCCGCTGCCATCCTTTCAGGCACTTCCAAAAGGAGGGGTTTTAAGACAAGTGGATGAAATTGAGGCCTTGTTTACACTGAGGTTGGAACTTGAGTCTCTTTATGTTTCTTTTTTGGATGGAATTTAAAGGAGGAAAGAAGTAAGCACTGACAAAAGTTTAGTTTCTTTCTTAGAAAACTTCTGTTGTCTAACAGAAGTTGCTTTTCCTCTCCAAAGGATCCCCTGAATCCTTTTTGTTTCCTTTAGGTTTTATCTCAGCTATTGATGTTCTGAGCTGGAACATCCAACTTAGTAGCAAACTGCTTGATATCAAACCCCAGATTGCCCATTGCCTGCTTCATCTTCTGAATCTAAATCAAATAATTTTTTCTTCATTATTATGAATCACTCATTGTGAGGGTAGCTGCAGATCCCAGTCTGTTTCCATGAGGGTGCCATGTTATATTTTCCTTACTAACCCAGGTCCTTGCTGCAAAGCCGTGTGGATGAAGGCTGCTACCAAGCTGGGCACAACTTGGGTTTTTTTGCTCAGAGATTTTTCTCTTTTTTCTTATTATTCACATAATGTTTTCCTGGGCCAATGCAGAACAAGTCAGGTGGTTGGGATGGATTTTTTTTTTAGCTGGAGCATCCATTTCCATAAGAGTTGGAGCTCAAAAATTACTTCACAAAAGCCCTGGCAGGTTGCTTGCCCAGGATGGGATCCTGTCTTTAGCCTACTGTGGATGGACTGATCAGGCTTGCCTTGGATACACACATCATTCCAGACAACCCTCTGCAGCACTGGGCTGGAAATCCCCCTTTTCCACCCCAAAACCAGACCCAATGCAGACTTCTCTGTGAGGACTCGCTGTGTGGCAGCCGTCTCTGCGGGCTGCTCCGCGCTTTTGTTTATATCTGGTAGAAAACTTCTTAAATTTCCTGGCAAGGGAGTAATTCTAATCCCTTTCAATGAGATCAACGGATTAGTGTCTCAGATGCTTATAAAATTGTGAGGATTAGCCAAGCCTCCCCCCCTCTTTTCTTTCTATGCTGCGTAACGTCATCGCCATGTTTTAAAAGGGGATCTCTGTGCTGTTACCAGGAGCTGAAGCAATTTCTGGGAGCCTCTGCAAATCCAAGCATTTAAAAACCATGTCTTCATCCTCTCCCTCACTCCCTCTGTATTTTTGTGCGTTTTTTAGGGTGTTTTTCTCTTTTCTTCCAGCATCCCTGGCACCAAACCACGGTAGCTGTTCAAGCAGATACATTGGGTTTGCGTGGCTTGGCTGCGTTGCGGCACCCGTGCGGGTAAGTAGGGAGCTGAGCCCAAAGTTTTCCTTCACAGAGACTTGCAAATTCCCATCTTGAGAGGACCAGAGCTCAAAAAAACATGTTATTTCATGAGTTTGCCCCTCATTTCAAAGGATTTGGGCTTTTGTGGTCCATCCCCAGAGGGGAATGGCACTTCTGGGCCTATGGGATGCTCTTACCCCAACTGTTGGGAGCAGGGTGAAACTCCACACACCCACATTCCTGCATCCTCTTAATTACAACCTGCACTTTCATTAGGACTTGCTCCCTAACCAGCACTCAGGGAGCTGACAGGGAGGAGGGTTTAGTTCAAACCCTGTTGCCTCTCCCCGCAGGGCAGTTTTTAAATGCCTTTTCTCCCGGGTCGATGGCTGCGTGGTCGCTTGACCTGTGTGAGCAAAGTGATCCTGAACTGCCGAGTGGTAGGAGCTTGGAGCCAGGAATTTCTGGCCCCAGCCCAGTGGAGTTTCAGAGGCAAGCTCTTAAATATATACAAAGACAAGCTCATAATTTCCACTCTACTAATGAGGCCACGGCGTTTTCATTGAAATGTGCCAATAGGCGCCGCGGTGGTATTTTAGCAGCCTTGTACTGTGAATCCAAATGTGATTTAACATGGCAGCCCCTGCAGAGCCGAGGAAAACCAGCTTCTCCCTCTGAATTTCAATGCTGCTTCTCAGCAGCACTTCCCAAAAATCCCTTCGTCGGTGGGACCTCTCCTTGTGTTTCACCCCGACAAAGCTTTTCCCCCCAGTTTGGTGAAAGTGGGAATGGGTTGAAAGAGGATATTTTAGGAGGGGAAAGTCTTAATTTAAAGCCTGGGTTTAACAGCTGCGCGGCTAGCTGGTGTGAGGGGGCGATTTCATAACCAGGCTGGCCAGAAATATCATTAAATTGTAGTAAAAAAATGGAACGTGAGGGCTCCAGACATCGTGTTCTCTCTTGACCTTTAAAAAGCCACTTGAAGCTGCCAGCCTGCTCGTTGCTAAGCCACCTCCTTAGTGCCACTCATATATTTTCCCTTCTAGTAGGCGATTCAGCACCCGGGAGTTCGTAGAGATCCAACTGTAAACTGTTACACGCCTGAAATTCCCACTGGTATTTCTTAGCTTTGTAGCCTTGAAGCTTTCGGAAAACATTTAGCAGGTTTTGTTCGGTCAGCTGCAAGAAAAATGTAAATTTTAAGTAACTCTCTCAAAAGGTGTTTGTCTTGGTTTGCTTTTTTAATTTAAACAAGTCCCGCATCAGCAGCACAGCTGTAAATTGGGGTTTTGGTTTTTTAGGGCTCAGTTTATGAGGAACCCTTGTAAGAAGCAGCATACCCAGGCAAAGGAGGGGTAGGAGTGGGTGATGCTGAAAATTGACACCTGCTTGTCCATCACCTCCTGGTTACAGACCCCTGGAGTATGGGCACACCTGGATTTTGGAATCATAGAATCATGGAATGATTTGGGTTGGAGGTGACCGTCAAGACCATCTCATTCCACCACCATTCCATGAGCAGGAATACCTTCCTCTAGATCAGGTTTCTCCAACCTGGCCTTGAACACTTCCAGGAATAGGGAATCCACAACTTTTCTAAACAACCTGTGCCAGTGCTTCACTAAGGTCCCTTCACTTTCTGCATCCCACTAAGCTCAGGCCATGATTCCAGGAGAACAGGGAAGACAGATGATATCTCATGGCGTCACCTTGAGACTCTGAGACAGAGGAGGAGATGCATTTGTTGGGTTGGTGAATGTTTCTCTCCAAGCACCTCACTTGTTTGTGCAAGTTTGGCAGTACATTTTCCATTTCCAGCTAAATTTGGAGGGGTTTTCCATCCTTGCAGCCACCTTTCTTGTGCCAATCCCATAGAGGTGAAGCAGTTTTTGTCCTGTTTCCATATGACTCCCAGGAGGTTTTTTTGCTGGACTCTATAATGTGTTGCAAAACCATCCTGGTCTCTGTTAGCAAGGGAGAAGGAATGATAACAAAAATACTCCCTTAAATCCCAGTACTTGGGTCAAAACCAGGAAAGCGTGGGTTGACTGTGCAGCTCATTTTTTGGAAGTATTAGGAAAAATTGGAAACAGCAGTGACGTGGCATTGGTGTGAATTCTCAGCAGGCTGGGATTTGGGATTGTCTGGGTTTTCCTGAAGCATTTTTCAGGCTGTCAGGGTTGTAAAATACAAACCTGGCCGGATCAAAGTGGGCTTGGGGGAACGGCCGCTCTGTGGGATTTGTTTAGGGACTTTTTTCCCCGGTATCCAGTCACCAGCTTTTTCACTCTTCTCCATCCAGCTACCTCTTCTTCTTAATTTTTACCTCAAATATAAATGGTGCAATTAAAAGGGTCCAGGAGTGCATTCCTGAGGGCTGAAATCCAGGACCTTGGAGCAGACAGCAGCAGCAGCATAAAGAGGAATTCTTCCCTCTCTGGCCTCATGCTGCTTTTCCACCACAAGGCTTTTGAGCCATCTGGATCCCCTTTCAGATTATGCCCCCCCTCCCAAAAATCCATAACCTAGCAACCTTATTTAGTGTAAATGAGAGCATTCTGCCTTCCTGTTCCCAAATTGTGCTTGGCTCCTCCGACTGCCTTTATAGGATGGCTGCTGGCAGCTGTGATCCCATCACTGGTCCAGGGTCTTGTCTCCAGCAGGACTTTGTAGGATTATTGATCCCTGTGTGTTGCACTGATTATTATTTTTTTCCCCTCATTAAAGGAGCTTAGGAAATGGGGGGGAAAGAGGGTTTCAGGAACTTGTTTAATCCATCTGTTTCTCAGTATTAGAGTGGAGAGAGCAAGTTGCTCTTTGGCTCCATGGAAAGTGATTGGTTTTGGTTCAGCCTGAGGACAACTTGATCAAAGTGGGATTTTTTTTCTTCCGGATGTGATATTTTGGGAGTCCCCATTGCTTCCCACAACTCCGTGTCATCACCCAGGAATTTTCAAATTCCCTGGAATGTTTAAGACCAATTTCTCTGCTCTGACCCTTCAGCTGCATAGGCTGAGTGTTTCTTACAGAGTTTCCAATTTGCTTTCCCCAAGGAACCTGTTTGTTGGGGAAAACTGCAAATGAGGAAGGCAACCACAAATGAAGGTGGGAGATTATTCCCATTTACCTGTGCTCTCATTGCTCTTTTTGGGCTGTAACACACCCAAATTTAATAATGTGTGTCTCACTATCATCTGCCCATAAAGGGAAGTGGTGGCTCCTGCTTTCTCTTTTCACCTCAGGAGTAACAAAGAGGGCTGGGGGCAGGAGGAGGCAGCAGCACATCCTTTCCCACCACAATTTTGGGAGGAAGAGTGAGCTCAGCAGGTCGTGACGTTGGAGCTGTGTGCCGGGAAAAGGGGGGGGGGGGGAGGGGAAATAATTGCAAATCCCCAAGGCCAAAGAGGAAAAATTCCTCAAGTGTTATTTCATCTCCGAGCAGTGGGTTGAGCTGTCCTTGGGCAGCTCGTGCGAGCCTTTCTGAGAGAGGAGCTGCCAGCTCTGCTTCAAACCCTCCTGGGAAGTGATTCCCAGCTCTCATTCCTGATGGGAGCTCAAGCAGGGCTCTACTCCAAACTCTGCTCCCCCCTCCTCCAGACTGTATTAAATAGCGCTATTGATTTAATTTTTTTCTGTTTATTTTTGCCTGTTTTCCTGGAACTTGCAAAATCAGCCCTGAGCAAACCTCTGATTTGCTTTTCCAACAGTGCTGGGAGAAAGAACTTGACTTTACAGTGGGTGATGGGAGCTGCAGCTGACCCATTTCTGCACGTTTCTCTGCCAGTGGTAGCAAAAACATTTTCCCACTTAAAGGTTCTCTTCAGTTTTAAAGTTCTGGGATTAATTGTGACTTAAACTGTCTGGAATCAGAAGGACTTGCTGGAAATTGCAGTGCTGCAGTTGTGCTGCCGGATGTTGCTTTCCTTAGACTTTCCTATTTTTTCCAATTGCTTTGTCACATTGTCACATCACTTTGTGTGTCCCCTGCCCAGAGGCAGTGGAGAGGGTTAAGGTTTTGTGTTTGGTGTCAGCCAGCTGGGGAACACAGCCAGGAAGTTTCCTGATTCCAGTTCAAAAAAAGCATCGGATCCGCTCTCAGGGAGGAGGGATCAAAGGTCCAAAGTGCTTCATGCTTGGAGGTCACTTTCGTTCCTTGGATGTCCAGGCACTGAACAAAAACCCACCACCACCCCCGAGCCTGCAGGCAGCCAAAATGGGTGAAACAAATGGGTTTTTGTTCTATTTGACACCCAGAAGTTTTTTCTGTTGCTGCGATGGTGCCACATCGCCCCAGTCAAGCTTTGCTGGATCCTGGTACAACTGCCTGTGGTGTGAGGGACCTGTTGGGATGTTCCCTCTTCCCAGCACATTAATCCCACTAACCAATAACACTACCAAGCCTTTCACCATCCCTCACGCTCCTCCATTCCCTGCCTGGTTTGTGGAGTGAAGGATCTGGGCCAGGTTGGATGCTCGGAGCTGGCGCTGGATGTGGCATCCCCATGGTAGCATCGTAGCTCTGTAAAATTGCATCATGCCAAGAGTTTTTGTTTTCTCCCCACTCTTAATCCTGTTGTTCCCTGGTTTTGGACAGCAAAGGCCATCGCTCCTGGCTGGAGCAACACTGAGATTTCCCCCCACTTCATGCCAGGCAAAGCTGATGCAGCCGTGTGGCATCTCTGGGGTGAAGGCAGTGCTGGTTTGGGGTTGGCTCTGCAGCTGCCTGTGATTTTCCCAGCACCACGCTGCAGATCCTGGTGCTGGACCAGCTCCAGAGACAGAGCTGGAGGAAATTCCTTCCAGCTGCTTGAGGTCAGGGCTTCTCTTTGCTTTTGGGGTCCACAAGAGGGACTTTTTGCCTTCAAGTTAAATGAGGGTGTCTCTGGCTGCTGCTTCTTAACACCTGGAAGAATCTTTTTCTTTTAAATATTATCCCGTTAGTCACAGCCATTAAATAACCTTTCTCTTGTAGAATCGTTCCATGGAAGAATACCCTGCTTTGCAACACAACTTGGGCTGTTTCAGAAAGGTCTTGTCAGCTGCTCCCAGTTTAACTTTCAACCGAGTTAATAACGCTTTTGGTTAAACCTGTCTGAAACACGTTGCGAAACGCCTTTGAAACTCGAGACGCCGTTCACGCCCGCTTGAAACCGTTCCCATCGATAAAATATTTCAGCTTGGCTTAGCATTCACTTTTCTCTGAGATTCGTGATCTCAGGTCTGCCTGTGTCTGGCTCTGCTGGGTATTTGAAGCTCGGTGTTTCCTGGAGATGGCTTGGCTTTGCCGGCCTGGCCAGTGGGATGCCCAGACCACCGGCTCCATCCAGTTTCCCCAGTTAATGGCTGAGGAGATTCAGTCTGAGTTTGCTTTGAACCACTGTGGAGAAAGTTGTTTGTCTTGAAAACATAAAGTAAATCCCTCTAAAGACAGGAGTTTATTTACAACAGCAGAGGCAGAAGCCACCCCTCCACCCAGCATGTGGGCTGTATTTAGGTCTGAGGATGCACAGCACATGCATGGCCCTTTTATTCACTGATGTTATAAATAAGTAATAATAAAATCTTTTTAAAAAGGACAGGCAGCTCCTTTATTAAGTAAAACCCCAAGAACGAGCACACAGTTCAAATCCATGTGGCAAAGCAGCAGGAAAGCAAAAATCTGCAGCTTTCAGCCCATGGCATTACTTAAAGTGACATCCCTGATGTCACCCCTGGCTTCAGGGGCCACAGCTCTGCCTTGCTCCCCTCCTCCTCCCTGCCTCAGTTTCTCTACCTAGGAGAAGATAATTGCATCCTTTATTAATCTTGTGAGATCTCCTGAGGAACGCTCTGGGTACGAGGTTGGCCCCACGCATTAAGTGCTTGCTGTGGCTCTAATGGGGATTAATTTGGCGACGTGGCTCAGTGAGGTTTGCCTTTCACAGCCCAGCCTGTAATCAAAGCGCTGCCACGCCGGAGCTCACGCTGACCTGTAACACTCCCTTCCTGGCTGCTCGATGGGCCATTAACCAGCACTTGGCTTTTAATTAAAGCTGGGTTTTGTCCTCCTTGGAGAAACGTGGATGTGCTTGGCCCCACGTGGCTGAGTCATTGGAAGGTGTAAGGAAGGAGATGTGGAGCTCAGGTTGTTCTGCCGTTTGTGGCTCTCTGCACCTCAGGACACCATTGTTCCTTGTTATTTTTCATGGAATGGTTTGGCTTGGAAGGAACCTTAAAGACCATCCAGTTCCACCCCCTGCCATGTGCAGGGACACCTTCCACTAGCCCAGGTTGCTCCAAGACCCATCCAAGCTGGCCTTGAACGCTTCCAGGGATGCAGGGGGAGCCACAGCTTCTCTGGGCACCCTGTGACAGTGCCCCCTTTTGTATGTGCAGTCTGTGTCCCCCATCCCAGGGGTTTCAGGGACCTCCTGAGGGCACGGGTGCCCCACAGGCATCATCTCCCTCTTCTGAAATTCTTTGACCATGGAGAGAGCAACAGGGAGGCTTTTGTTCTGCACCAGGAACTTTTCATCCTGCTTTATGGCTCCTTTTTTATTTCTTTTGGCTGCACCCTTGCAAATCTGAAGCAGATTAAAATACAGTTCCGCCCCCCCCTCCCCTTAAAAGAAAAAAACAACCCCATAGCTTGGCTGCTTGAAATCATCAGATTTCACTGGAGTCTTTTAAAGTTAACAGTTTCCTGGATCCTGGGCAGTCTCACTGATTTTTCCCCTTTAACCTCCGTGTTTTTTGCTGTAACGTTTCTCAGCTGTTGCAGCAGGAGGGAGGGAGAACCAGGGCAGCTCTGATGTGGAGAAGGTTATTTCACACAGGGATTGGATGAATCTGGTGTGGGACTCCCTGGATTTGCACCACAGGGGACTGAAGGGTTGTCCCCAGGAGGCTGAGTCCCCACGATATGGCTGGCAGGTAGGTCATGACTGCGTTCGTGATGCCCTTTTGGGGCAAAACATAAGGGAAATGGTTCCATTGGAAGAGGAGAGTGGGATGCTGGGGGTCGGTCTGAGCTCTGTTTCTGCTGACTGTTTATTTGCTGAGAGCTGTGATGGTTTGTAGCTGTGCTCATGGATGTGGGGACTGCTGCAAGAGTGGCACAGTTCAGGTGCATATGATCATAAGGAATTTTTCTGTCTTGATGGGATTTGCTGCCCCAAATGCAGCCTGGGTGTTCCTTACCGTCCATCTGTGCCACGGAATCTCTTAGTGGGATTGCTGAGAAGAGCATCACAAGTTAAAAGAGTTGTAAAGGAAAGAAAAGTAACAGTCCAGTGCTGGTTGGTTTTGTTGCCTCTCCTCCAAGAGCTGTCTCTCCTTCCTTGCAAAAAGTCACCTGGAGCTTTCCCAGACGGAGGACGTTTCTCTGGGGCAGTTGAGGAGCTGGAGGCAGCCAGCCTTGGCCAAAGGCAGTGATTATCAGCACAAGCCCGAGGGCGAGGTGGGGCAGCCTCCTCCTCCAGCCGAAACACCCTCCTGAGCATGACCGAGGGGAGCCCCTGAACCATCCCGAATCCCTTTGACCCAGCAGGATTGAAACCCAAACCCAGCCCTGCGACACCGAGCTGCGCATTAACTCCGCTGGAGCTGGGAACAAAGGTTTGGGGGCTGGATTGGGCTTTTTTTAATTTATTTGCAAAGCAAACCAGCTCAGCTGAGCGGAACAAGCGTCGGTGGAGGAGCGTGAGCTGCTGGGTGGTTGCTGGGCTATAAAATCCCATCCCCACCAGCGCTGGCAGGGGGATGTGCCGGCTCCCCGAGCTCTCGTAGCGTTTCCACGTTGGCCGGGAGAGGTTCTGAACATGCGTGTTGGTCTCTGGAGGCTTTAATCAGATCCAGGCTTTACCAGAAATCGCCTCGAAACTTCCAGCGAGCTGAGGAAACTGAAAGCAGCTGGAGCAAGGAGGCTCCTGGGCGGGTGTTTGGGGCTGGCAGGGATGTTGTCTTCAGCAAGGGGATAGTCCCAGTGAGGCAACCGGGATGAGAGGTGAGTCTGCTCCAGGTGGGAAGTCAGAGGAAAGCCCACAGGGTTTGGCAAAAAAGGGGCCTCAAGGGGGAAGGGAGATTCACGAGTGAGGATGCTGCTTGGAGGGACACTCAGTTGTTGGATTTTAGTGCATCACTCCCTGGCACGTGTGAGTTCAGATCCCACGGTTTCCCCGCCGTCTTCCCACCCTGTGCAAAATGAGGAGCTGCACAATTACTGTGCCGTGGAAAACTCCCTGCTCCAGGGGAGGGTTTTGTTATCCCTCAGTGATTTTATTTGGGAAACAGAGCTCAGACTGCAGGTACTTTCCTTGCTTGTAAAACTTCATCGCACGCTGCTCTCCTGTGGGCAGAAGGGAAAACAAGGTGTATTTTTAACTTCCTTTTCTAAGTTGGGGGCAGGGGAACTTTATGCCTGGCCAGCAACGGTTGTGATCTTCTGAGGGTGAACAGTTCAGAGACTGATAGGAAGATAAGAGATAATAAATAAGTGCAATTAAAATCCTGGGGGTGAGGATTTTCTGAAGTCATTATGCCAGGCAGCCGCTGGGGGTTTAATTGGGACTCTCCGAGGGGAGGGAGGTTTTGGTCACGCGTCCCAGACATGGGACGTGACAGCCAAAATTGCTGCCTCTTCCTCTTGGCCACCACTCACCAGTGCCTCGGGGCTTTCCTGGGGGGAGGCAGCCTGGGGCTGTGCTGAGAAGTAAAGCTGAAACCTGCAGAAGTGCTCTGAAACCACCAAACCTGCATCTCAGATGGGAACAACAAACAAAGCCTCCTTCACAGAGTTCATCGTCTCCCCATAATTTCCCTCAGGGGCACTGCTGTGTGTCCTGGGAATGTCCCTGTCCTCTTCCTTTTCATCTTTGATGATTTTGGTGGGGGATTTCTATGGAATGAGGAGTCAGTCTTAGAACCCAGTGGAGGGGGAAGGAAGGCAAACCTGCCTTGCTCCAAGGCTTCCTAGCTGCTTTCAGTATTTTTACCCAGTTACTGCAGGGTTTGAGGGATCCTGGCTGCAGCTGGGGCTGCTTGGATGCAGTTCCCACCGTCCATCTCATCCAGCATTTAACTTGAAGGATGATGTGTAAAAGGAAATGAGCTGGAGGAGAAGCTCACAGTGGAAAATCCCAGCCCCAACTGATCCAGCCCTGCTTTGTTTTCAGGGTTGCCAAGATGGGAACTTGGTTTTGGGCAAGGAGGGGGATGAGTGAGAAGTCGTCTCCAACCCCTTCCACCTCCATTCAAGGGACCACTGGCCTGCAAAGTGCATCCCTAAGGAATGTCACATCCATTTGTTTTCTCCCTGTCTCCACAGCCTACCCATGAGCTCGGACTTCCAGCATTACAGTTTCAGGATGCCGAACATTGGGTTCCAGAACCTTCCTCTCAACATATACATTGTGGTTTTCGGCACGGCCATCTTCGTCTTCATCCTCAGTTTGCTCTTCTGTTGCTACTTGATCAGGTAAGGGAATGTTGTAAGGAATATTCCCTAAGAGTTTCCCTTCTTCCAGGTCCATCGCTGATCCTCCATCCCAAAAAAAGAATGGCAACACCTTATCTTTCCTTGACACATCTTATGTCCCACAAAGCAGTCATATTATCCACTTAAAACCAGGAGATACAGGTTTGCTAAAAAAAGGCAAAGCAATTGTGCTCAGCTTCTCAAAAAGTCTGGAAAGGGATGTTTTATGGTCCCTGCTTTCTGCTTAATGTTTCAACACACTTCCCTCTGTAATGAGTAACTCCTGTCCTGCGTGCCTAAGGAATGTTTAATACCTGCTCCGTTGGTTATTGAACACAAATTGCTCCTTCAACAGCACAGTTTGGAGATTAATGATGCAGAGTTGATGTGTTAATCTGAGCAATGGGGGAGCAGGATGGGAGGGTTAAAGGTTGTTCCAGTTTGGGGCTTGTTTTAATTATTTTATGGGCCTTTGGGGAGATTGTTGGGTTGCTAATTGAGAGGAGAAACTCTTCCTAACGGAGAGAAAATGAGGCAAATGGGGACCAATGCAGTGCCTGGGAATCAAGGTGCTGATGGAGATGAGTTGTGCAGATAACCCTTGATGGGAGCTGTGTTGTACCTGGGAGCAGAGGCCATTACTCTGCCAGCAGTGGCAGCCAAAATTCTGCGTGCCCAGAGCTCTCCTCTCCAGCTTTTCCATCTCTTTTCCTTCCCCTCTGTCTTTCCCGCTGGCCCCAGCTCCCAGCAAGCTGTGCATCCATCACATCCCCTCCCTGTGTTCCTGTAAAACAAGTACCCAGTCTCTCCTTGCACCACAGCAGCCAGTCCCACCAGGTCATCTATCCAGAGGGTGTTAAAAATATTTTATCCTGCTCTTGCAGACTAGGGAAGCGAGATTTCCATGTCAACCTTCTAAATACTTGATAATTTCCACCCATTTTCAGTTCTGTATGAAGGAAAACCTCATAAAACATGCAGATGAGCCCAAACCCAGGTTTACCCAGGGTGATTTGGGCTCTTAATTTTTTTCCCCCAGTTATGCCCAAGAAAAGGGTGTTTGAATGTGCAACACACCAGTCCATCCCAGATGTTCATCTGCATCCAGGGCTCACATTTTAACTGGGACACCAGTGGGAGGGAATGCAAAAAAAATAGACCAGAGGTTTTCAGAGGGCTCAAGGACGTGTTTTGCTCAGGTGGAGCTCGAGTCTATATGGCTCACTGGGTGTGTTATGCCCCAAAGAAGGAATAACAAGGAGTAATGTCTGGGAGGTCAAGCCAGAAAATCTTTAAATTTAGAAGCTGGAGGCGTGTTGTAAGAGAGAGAGGGTGAGTAACCGGTGAGAGAAGCCAGCAAGGAAGTGGCAAGTCTTCTGTCTCTTCACGTCTTTAAATCAAGCCCAAGGACCTTTCTGGATGAGACGTTTTGGCTCCTGTTCCCGAGGTGCTGTTTAGCAACCCATGATAGATGGGGACTGGGATTAGGTCATCCAGTGATCCCTTTATAGCCCAAAACCCTAGAGAGACTCTACAAATGGCTTTTCAGACCTCCTCCGTCAGCTCTTTTATTGGCAGAACCAAAACAGGATCCTCCAGCCCCCGTTGGGGAGGCTTTTGCCTTGCCAGGGGTTTTAGCTGTGCCTGTGTCCCTGGAGCATCCACCTCCACAGAAGCTGCTCTGTAATCTCAGCTCCTCTGGCATATAAAAGCCTGAGCTTTGGTGGGGTTTGGGAAGCATTGTAGGTGGACAACAGGATGAGGACCACCCACCTGCAAGGGCAGAGAGACCAGCAGAAGGACAGGGTGGTCCCCTCCAGAGCTCCAGGGTTCTGCTTCCATCCATAGGGGTTCTTTGCAGGTAACAGCAGCTCCTGGCTTTCCCATAGGTGCAGCATCAACCCAGCCCTTCCTCTCCCTCCATTTCCATAACTCCACATCTGCAAATATTTGGCAAACACCAAGCAAGGCTCATGACATCACCCTCAGGCCCTGGTTCTCATCTCCTGCTCTGGATCAGAGCATCCCCTGCAGCTCTCCCTGCATCCCCGTCTGGGGAGTCATCTGGAGTGTGGAAGAACCAATATCAGGTGTATTCACCCCAAATTGCAGAGCTGATGGCATTAAGTAAAAGATGTGCTGGGGAAGGAGAGAATATGGGCAAAGCTATGAGCTTTGCAGCTGTGTCAATACAGGCTGTGCTGCCCGCTCCAGGTGGAGGAAAAGTGACATTTTTGATTGGATTGGCTCAAAACAGAGTCCAGTAGGAATTTCACAATAAAAATCATCATTGCCTGTGCACTGTTCAGGTGAACCTGGAGCTCTTCTGCTGCTGCAAACCACTCAGATCAGAGCTCAGGTCCCTCATGGCTGCTGCCTTTGCTCACCAAAATTACAGATAAAAAAGGAAGAACAAGGAAATGAGATTTTGCAGGGAGCTGGTTGTTCCTGATCTCTGGTGAATTAATGAAAGTGATAAACTCATGTTGCCTTCAGTCCCATAAAACCCAGGTCCAGAAGGATGCTGAGCTGAGCAATGCCACCCTCGCTCTGGGCCAAGGCTGCAGCATCCTCTCTCCGTGCTTTGCTGTGGATCATCCAGGGCTCATTCCTGCCCAGCCTGGAGCAGCTCAAAGTCTCTGGAGGCTCAGGGCACACAGCCCCTAAAAAGCCTTTTTTTTTTTTTAGGGCTGTTTCCTTCTGCATTCAGACCTGCCGGGATCCAACACAGTGGTTGGGTTTTGTGTTCAGAGAAGGGAACGGAGCTAGGGAAGGGTTTGGAGCAGCTGAGGGAGCTGGGAAAGGGGCTCAGCCTGGGGAAAAGGAGGCTCAGGGGGGACCTTTGGCTCTGCACAACTCCCTGACAGGAGGGCGCAGCCGAGGGGATCAGGGGAACAGGGGCAGGATGAGAGGGAACAGCATCAAGCCGTGCCAGGGGAGGGTCAGTTTGGATATTTGGGAAAATTTCTTCACCCAAAGAATGGCCAGGTAGTGGCACAGCTGCCCAGGGCAGTGTTGGAATCCCCATGGGATTTGAAAGCTGTGTGGATGTGGCAGTTGGGGACATGAGCTAGTGGTGGCTTTGGCAGTGCTGGGGGAACAGCTGGACTGGAGGATCTTAGAGAGCTTTTCCAACCCAGTGATTCTTGAAGAGCCCAAGGAGCCCAGCTGAGCTGGCGACAGCAACACAATGATGGGATAAAAAGCCAGTGCCCAGGACCTTTCTACTCCTTCTGCTATAAAGCATCTAATAAGCAGATTTTGGAGGTAAACCTGCAAAAAAATTTTCCTCTGCAATTCATACCCGTAGTTGTTCACTTGCTGTAGGTGATTCAGTCACCCAGAGCAGCAGGGAGCCCTCACTCCTGCGGGAAGAGATCCCAAAGCCCAGGAGAGGCGGTGATTCCTTCAGGGAGGGTGACAGCACACAGGATCAGCAGCCAGGCGCTGTGTGGTCCCTTATCTCGGTCAGGCATCTGCCAGGAATTCCTCGGGAGTCACAGCACTTGACATGAGATGGATGGAGCCGGCTCGGGCAGGGAGCAGTGCTTGCCAGGATCCGGGGTCTCCTCACTGCAGCTGCACCAGCCCCCACCAGGATCCATCTGGCCCAGGATCCTGGCTCAGGGAGGGAAGCAAGGAGGAGCAGGCTGAGCTCGCACACTTCAGCACCAGATGTGCTCGTGCTGCTCCCCAGAACCTCCAGGGAGGGTTCTTTTAGGGGGAAAATCTCCCTGTCTGGCTCAGCACCAGCCCAGGGCATTGCAGAGCTGCGCTTCCAGCACAGAGCTGGGGGGGTTTGTGGCCAGGTGGTCGCTTCTTCCCCACCACTGGTCCAGGGTGCTGCAGTGGCTTTGGCTCAGGGGGGCCAAACCTTTGGTGGCCACTCAGAGCTCCACACAGACGGGTGCTGCTTCCCATTCCGGGCGAGTTTTCCCTTGTCTGTGCTCTCCAGCCTCTCTTCTCCCCATCTGTGTTTCATAACGGCCTTCCCAGCAACCGGATCCCTGCAGATTGGGCTGGTTTCATCCTGTTTTCTCTATTGTTCCTGCATCTTCTGCTCATGTTTCTATTCAGGGTCACTGCCAGAGGGATGAGACCCCAGTCTCCTCCTCCATCTCTTTCTCCTCCTCTTCTTCTCCTCCTCCTCCCTGCCTTCCACAGTGTTTGCCATGGTTCCACAGGCAGTGTTGTTGGAGCAGGAGGGATGGCTCCCTGTGAAATTTGGGACTCAGGAGCTGACTTTCTGCATCTCTCCCTGCAACATTAAGGTGCATTTTTACCCATCCCTCAACTTCTAAGGCCCCCGACATTCTGGGGGAGGGTGTCAGACATAAGGAAATATTTTTCCATCCCATTTTTAGAACTCCCCCACTGCAGCGTGGCAGGGTTGGAAAACCCCCAGGAGCTCAGGTTGAAACAGCCAGGGGTTTCAGACAGCCCTCAGAATATCTTTGGAGAAGAGAAATTCCATGCAAGGGGGTTTCCCATCTGAAATCACACTTGGGGCTGGCTGGGAAAAATATTCCTACAGCTCTCCAAGCCCTTCAGCCGCACATTGACTCTATATTGAAAGTCCTTGGCCAGCTCTTCAGCCCTGGGGACTTCCCTCCTGAGTTTTCCAAGCACTTTATTAAATGCCATGTCTGGTAATGAGAGGCAATATCGGTTATTTTAATTTTAAATGTATTTATTTTAGGAGCATAATGGGCTTCTCCAGCCAGCGGTTGCCTGCAGAGTGCTCTGCAGGCTCTGACTCTGGAGAGGGAGGGGATGGAACCAGGACTTTGCTTGTGGCCTAAAATTCCTGCTGGACTTCAGCAGGTGTTCCTGGAATAGGTTCATCCCATTCCTCTCCATCCCTCAGTTTGCTCCAGGAGTGGATGTTGTTTGGCTGCTCTTAAAATTGAGGATAAAGCTGAGTTTGAGGAACCCAGTGTCACTCAAGCAGTGTGATGGGGGCTTTGGTGGGAAACCTGTGGACAGGGAGTCTCCTTCCCTGTCCCTGCTGGAGTGGGAGCAGGGCTTTCCTCAGATCTGAACCCCCATCAGTTGAAAAACAGCGCCGCATTCAGTGTTGGAGTTGTTGCCAGCAGAAGTGGTTGGAAACTGAGGGGATTTATGGCAGCTTGTGATTTCCTCACCCACTTTTTCTGGTCTTAACTGTGTAGGTGATGTTTGCTTGGAAAATCAGGGTGGTCAAAAGAGAGAAAAGGGAGGAGCTGTGTGCTTTGGGATGGAGACTTTGCCCTCCCAGCAACAGGGAAAGCTGGATATTGCCTAAATGTGTTGTTTCCTGTGGCCATTCTCATTTCTGAAATAAAAAAATTAAAATACCGTATTTTAAAGCTGGAAAAGGAGGGAAGTGGAATGTTTCAGGTATTACAATGGTCCTGATTTTTTTTTTTTTTTTTTGCCTGACCTCACGTTTCTCCCTGCTTTCATTGCAGGCTCAGGCATCAGGCACACAAAGAGCTTTACGCCTACAAACAGGTGAGATGATCCCCTAACTTTTTTTCCCCTTCCCTTCTCCCTAGTGCCAAATCCATCAGGTTTCCTGGTGCTGTTCCTCTCCTTGGGAGATTTTTAGCCCTAGATGAGCAGTTGTAACACCCAGGCCAATCTGTCCCTGCTGATTTTATTGTCTCCAACCCAGCTGGGCCCCCCAGAACCATCCCTCACCCGCTCATCTGCAGGTCTCTGGATTTTCCACTGAGGTCCTGAGCAGTGGGAACATCTCCACCTCTGGAGCACCCCAACCTCTCCTGCCCTCACCCACTGCAGAGCAGTGGTGCCATCACTTCCCCAGCCACCAAACTTATATTTTGTGGGGTCAGGATCTGCTCCCAGGGTTGGACCTGGCTGCTCAAAATCCCTGCAGCCACGGGGTTTTTCCAGGGAACAGCTCCATGGCAAGCCCAGCTCCTCCCTGCACCCACCTGCACTCACCAGTTGAACACAGCCCAGAGGTGGGTGTCAGGCTGCAGCTTCCACGTCCTGTTTTCTCCAGGATTTGTGGGATTTTCTGGCTCTGATCCCTTGATCCAGGCAGGAAGCTGGGTAGAGCAGGGCTGATAACACACAGTTATCCTGGATTTATAGCCCTCTCCAGGTGTTCAGCTTGGATGGAGGGAAAATGAAGTGGCAGAGTGTGGGAGCCGAGGAGGGTTAAATTTGGGAAGAAACTTCCTGGATTTGGTCCTTGTGGTTTTATCTGTCCCAGCGCTCCCTTCCTCCCGTTCCCTGCACAGGGCCCCTTGTGCTCCCTGGCTGTGCTGGGTTTACTGGGGGGTTTCCAGTTCTACTGGGACACTTAATGGGATCCCTTTATGGAGATTTTTCCTGGGAATGCTCATGTCAGAAGCTCTGTCCTGACCCCAGCTCTTCGCTTTGCAGGTCATACTCAAGGAGAAGGTGAAGGAGCTGAACCTCCATGAGGTGAGCACATCCTGGGGCAACAAAGGCTCCCTCACCCTGGGGAGGGGGAAAACCCTCAAATCCAACTCCACTGGGAGCAGAGCATGCAGCCAGCTGTGCTTTGGAAATGGGGAAAGATCCTCTGCAAAAGTCTGGATTTAACCCTCTCTCTCTTCCCAGCTCGCCTTCGGTTTTCCTGCATCGTTATTACTATTTATTGCGTTCTTATCACACTGATAAGAAGCTGTGGATAAGGGGAGGCCAAGGCAGGCTGGGCCGTGTCCCTGGGCGGGGACATCCCCTCTGGCCCTGCCACCGTCGGGGTGGGACAATCTCCAGCACAGCTCTGGGCAGGGAAGACTGAAATCCAGGATAAACACGCTCCCCCGGCTCCTGAAGAGGCAGATCCTCTCCTCCCTCCCTGCCCCCTGAGGGCTGAAACACCTTCGTTTTTCTCCACAGCCTTCCAGGCTTTTTGGGGCTGAGTATTTCTATTCACAGCCCATTTTTTCTGCTGAATTTGAGCAGGAATCTGCTCAAATCCCATGTCAAGCACGGCCTGGATTTATTTATTTCCCCTAGAGACAACAAAAATGCCCACCCACATCCAGGCACGAGGCTGCTCATCTGCTCAGTACCAGCTCCAGTTGTTTATAAGCCACTATGTATTTTATTTTAATCCCCTGAGCAGAGCCTATCCCACGTTTCATCCTCACCCTCAGCTCCCCGCAGCCCCAGGGTAAATCCCAAGGGCCCCAGGGTTCCAGCAATCCCTGCTGCAGGCCCCTATTTCTGATCCAGTCCCATTAAAAAGACCTGCAGTGGGGTTTTTGTCGGCACACGGGGCTTCAAAGCACTTCCTGGGGTGAGAAATGGGTTGGAGGAGGGATTTGGGAATGTGCCAGAGCCGGGAATGGCCTCGATAAAGCTCAGCCCTCCTCCTGCTCCACCTCTGTTCCCAGCTGTCTGCAGCTCTCCCAGCTTTTGGGGAGGATGAGGGCTCTGTGGGGAAGGGGACAGAGCTGTTCAAGGTCTTCCCTGGAATTGGGGAAAGCCTGGATTGGGTTTAGCTCAAAAATACACCATTTTGGGCATTTGTATTTTGGCATTTGCAGTCAGTTGTTCTGGAAAGCAGAGGATGGGGTGGGAATTTTCCAACATGACGGGGCAGCTGCCCGGAGCCCACCCAGCTCTTCCCTCCCCCTTGTCTGTGGCTCTGGTTTTCCCCTTTTTCCATCATTCTGCCTCTCCCAGGCCCTGGGGGAGCTCGGGATATGTGTGTTCCTCAGGGAATGACCCCAACAGCTGCACCTGGCCCTGGTGCACTGAGAGATCCCAGGCCAGGGAGGCTGGGAAAACCACCCAGGAATATCCAAAATCCCCTGGGATATCCAAAATGAGTCAGGAAGAATTGGCTGTGAGGGGGAAGGAGGTTCTGGCTGAGTTTTTTGCCTGCTGGGAAAACAGCCACGAGCTTTCCCAGCCCTGGGATAGGGATGGCAACAGCCCATTGCCTTTTCCTCTTCCCAGAGGTATCCCTGTGGATGCAGCTCAGTCCCAGGGACCAGGCAGCAGCCTGGATCCATCCCCTTGCACCCTAAAACCTCAAACACATCGCAGCTTTCTGGGGCTCTTCTGGGGAAGCTCCACAGTCCCTTCCACCAGGAAAGGGAGACCCGAGCCTCAGCCTGTGATCCCAAAGCTCAGCCAGTGAAATTTGGGAAGGCTTTAGGGGGAATTGGGGTGGTGAGCCCTGGCACAGGGTGCCCAGAGAAGCTGTGGCTGCCCCTGGATCCCTGGAAATATTCCAGGCCAGCTTGGACAGCGCTTGGAGCAACCTGGGACAGTGGAAGGGGGTGGAACTGGATGAGCTTTAAGGTCCGTTCCCACCCAAACCATGTGATTCTGCGATTTTGGCCATTTTGTATTTTTTATGTGCAACTGTTGCATCCTGAGCACTGACATTCCCTGTGCATCCCACACCCTGCAGATCTGCGCCGTGTGCCTGGAGGAGTTCAAGCCCAAGGACGAGCTGGGGATCTGTCCCTGCAAACATGCCTTCCACAGGAAGTAAGTGTGGG
The DNA here is from genome assembly GCA_013390045.1 of Picathartes gymnocephalus. Lineage (NCBI taxonomy): Eukaryota > Metazoa > Chordata > Aves > Passeriformes > Picathartidae > Picathartes > Picathartes gymnocephalus. The sequence continues at coordinate 545,311 of WEKY01057643.1, read as the reverse complement.
CAGGGCAGTGGGGCCAGGGCCTCTTCCCACCCCCATTCCAGGGCGGGAATGGCAGGAAAAGCCCCTGTTGGATGAATTGGAGAATGTGCAGCAGCAAAGTTTGGGAGCTGGAAAACGGATTCACAGTTTGGGGATCTGGGGTATAGCTTGTAGGGTGCCCCGTGCTGAGTCAGGAGTTGGTCTTGGTGATCCTCATGGATCCCTTCCAACTCAGTCCATAATTCCATGAAAAATGTAAATACATATATTTTATATAGGCGTGGTTTATATAAAGCAAACCCACTAAAATTCACATTACTATATAAAATGATGTTTTATATAATACTATACAATATTCTATATGCTAAAATTACATAATATCCTACTATTACAGATAATTTTATATTTTCTGTATATTTATATATACATTCTCTATATTTATATTTTATATATTATATATTTTACGTATTTATACATTTATATATACACTATATTTGCTGTATATACTATATATACTACATATAACTATAATATATATTACATAACATAATTATATATAACACATAATAGTATGATTATATCAGAACTATTTACTTCATTTTTTTAACAGTTATTTATATACATTATATATGTGGTTGTGTATTATTGGTGTATTATTTCTAGATTCTGTATATATAATTTCACAGGCACCTTTTATGTATATATTTTGTTTATTTTTTGGTAGGTGTATGCATTTTTATATCTCTATTTTATAAATAGAGATATAAAAATAAATATAAATATAAATTACATGTAAAACATACTCTATACAAAATCCCTATATATACACACAGAGAACCCCCCAAAAAAATCCCAATAAAACATAAAGGCACCCAAATAGTGAATTAAAAACTGGGCAGCAGCCGAGCTCCAGGGCGGGGTCAGGGGGCTTTGCGGGTGATTTTTGCAGCTCCCCACTGATGTCAGGTGTGTTCCCAGGGGTGTCAGGCGTGTCCCCACCGATGTCAGGTGTGTCCCCACTGACGCCCCGTGTCCCCGGTGTCCGCAGGTGCCTCATCAAGTGGCTGGAGGTGCGGAAGGTGTGTCCCCTGTGTAACATGCCGGTGCTGCAGCTGGCGCAGCTGCACGGGAAGCCGGACCCGGGCCCGCCGCAGGGGCCGCTGCCCGGCTCCCAGAACATGGTATAGTCCCTCCCGGGCCGGGCCCGGCCCGCGCCAGCCCGCGGCGCTCGGACACAACCAAAGCACTTGGGCCGCAGCCGAGCAGCCCCGCATCCTGCCGGGATGAAGCCTGGACTCGGATCCTCCGCCAGGGCCGGGAGGGGACTCGGCGTCCTCGGCACGACATCCTTCTTCCAGCACCTCCCTTCTCCGGCCCCGCGGCCTCCGGGAAGCGGCGCGGTGGCACCCAGCGACCTCCGGGGACACCGCGACGGCCCCCGAGCTCCGGCACCTCCTGCCCCCAGAACGCGGGGCGGACCCCGGAGCGTCGCGGGCGGTTCCTGCTCCCTCCTCTTCGCCTTCGGTTCCTTTGCCTTTGCGGTTCCCACCAGGAAACGGGGTCTCGCCCCTGGAGTCGTGCTGCGGGTGGGTGTCCCCTCGGCACCCGCTGTCACCCCCGGTGGTGGCTGTGTGGGGTGTCCCGGGTTTGGATTCCCCCGCCCACCCTCCCGGGGGTGGCTGCGCCTCCTCCTCGGCTACCTCAGGGGCCTGGAGTCCCTGTAAGGGGCACCATCCTGGCCTCAGCAGCAGCGAGAGCCATGGCAGGGGGCGCAGGCAGAAATCCCGGCCTTTGGGATCATCCCATCGCTTCCAGCCTGGCCCCGGGGGTCTCTGGGCAGCGGTTTCCCTTGCCAAAACACCCCAAACCCGGCACCAGCGCCTGGGGGGAGCTGGGCCACCCCCTCGCCTCTCTGACCCCAAGTTTGGGTGTCCCCTGCCAGCCTCACCAGTCGCATTCCCGGGGTTTGGGGGAGGGGGGGTGTCAGTATTACACGGCAGCGGCTTTCCCGGGGGCAGGGCTGGGGGGGCTCCTGGTGCCGTCCCCCCTCCCTAAAAACCCGGGACTGTTTATGGAGCGTGGAGCCTCATAGACGTGTTTGTACACTACAAATTCTGCAGCAGAATATTTTTTAAAACATTCGCTGGTTTTGGTTTTGTTTTTTTTTTTTCCTCTGTTTGTTTGGTTTTTTGTAAGCTCTATTTTTGTATATTTAATTGCTATTTGAAAATTCTAATAATGCGTCTTTTTTGCTAATCACACTCTTCTTAAGGAAAAACCAGGAAAGAAAAAAAAAAAAAAACCAAAAACAAACAGCCAAGAGTTTGCATGTGATTTGACTTGAAATGTAAATAAAAGCAGGTTTTGGAAGCGGGGGTGTGTTTGCAGGGGGTCTGTCCCCCCATCCCGTGTTCCCTGTCACCCCGGGGATGTCCCCAGCAGGGGAGGGGCCACTGCAGGGCTGGGGTTGGGGTCACGTTGTCCATGTGCCCTTGTCGCAGCAGCATCCCTGTCGCAGAGCAGAGCCGATGGGGACAGCACCCCCCAGGCTGGCTGCAGAGCACCCCAAAACCCCCAGCCGAGGGGGATGTTGCAGGTTCCAGGCACGGGTGAGCTTCCCTCCTTAGGGAGAGGATATTCCTCCACGCACCCTTCCCAGCCCAAGTCGCGGCCTAAAGCCTTAATGCCGACCCCCGCAGGGCTGGGAGGGGTTCAGCTCCCAGCTCAGCGCTGTGGGACCTCTCCTGCTCACTTTGTTCCACGCCTCCTCTTCCGCATCACCAGGCGGGTGAAAAAATCCCCTTGGGTTGTCCCCATGGGAGTGGCTGAGCTGGGGCCACGCCAGGCTGGGAGCCCTGCACGACCCTGGTGTGGAGGAGGCGGGACACCCTCGGCTCCGCTGTGCCCCGATCCCTGCCCGGCGCGGGGCTGCCGCCCTCTAGTGCCGGATCGCACCTGGACACCACCGAAATCATGGAATCCTGAACCACGGATGAGTAGGGACTTCAAAAACCCCATCCCATTCCACTCCCCTGCCATGGGCAGGGACACCTTCCCCAATCCCAGGCTGCTCCAAGCCCCGTCCAGCCTGGCCTTGGACACTCCCAGGGATCCAGGGGCAGCCACAGCTTCTCTGGGCACCCTGTACCAGGGCCTCCCCACCCTCACAGGGAAGAATCCCTTCCAAATATCCCATCCATCCCTGCCTTCTGGCAGTGGGAAGCCATTCCCTCACTGTTCTGTTCACCTTCTCCAGAAGGATCCGCAGGGACTGAGAGCCTGGCTGCCCTTCCAGCAGCCATTTTTGGGATGAGGAGCTTGCTGGGAGGCAATTCCCACCGCTGGGACAAAGTCTGGATCTCCCACTGAGCTGTACAAAACAGTCATTTTGGTGCTTCCACCCCACAGCTCCTGCTCTGGATTAATCCTGTACCCTCGCCTCCAATCCCATTCACATCAATGATCAGCAATGAAGTTTTTCATCAAAGCCAAAAACACTGCAGTTTCCCCCAGAATAATTAATGCTCTTTAAAAAAAATTTTTCCCCTCCTTTAAAATGCTTTGAAACACAACTGATTCCCAGAGCCTGAAACATGCAGGGAAGGAAAAACAATCAAGGATCGCCAACAAATATTTTCAATAAGCTAAAAACCAAGTGGTTGACTCTGATTTCCCCAGCACATTCCTGCTCATTCCCACCAACGTCTGTCCCACTGTGCTGGAGCTCCAAGAACGAGACAGGAAGCAAACAAAGGGTTTGAAGCATATAAAAAATAACTGTAATATTTTATAACAAGAAAAAAAGAAGCAATTTACAAAAAAGAAATGGACAGACAGTAAGCCAGGAATCTTGGTGTTGGGATCAGACCGTGCTGGATTTACTCAAAAATCCAGAGAAAAAGGAGTTACACATGCACATGTACAGAGTGAGGATGTGGAAAATTTGCAGGATGCTGTGCCCAGGGACACCAGTGCCTCGGGGCAGGGACTGTGGTGGATCAGGCTGTGGGATTGCTGCTGGGAATTCCCAGCCCTGCAGAGACTTCCCAGCTCTCCACAGCAGAACCATGGCAAGGTGGCTGCTGCCATCAACCCTCGGCCCCCAAGGCTGCTGTGATTAATAAAAGCCAGGCATTTTCCTGTGTATCCCAAGGATTTACACACCCTCCCCAGCCCAGCCTGTCACTGACCTGTTACACCAAGGAGCCACTCAGGTCCCAGGCACACGCACCTTCCAAAAAGCCAAAGTTTCTGTGCCTTTTCCATGAGTTTTGGCCGTGAGGGTGGGTGAAAGGCCAGCCAGGTATGTGTGTAAGTTTTAAGTGGTACAGCAAGAGCTGAGTCTAGAAACCCACCAGTCAGCACTCTGGAAATGCAGATGTTTTTAATGGAGAGTTTGGGAACCTTCTGTGTAATTTCACAAGGAATGAAGAATAAATGAGGACTTGAATTCAGCTGATTCCAAACAGGGTGCCCAGAGAAGCTGTGGCTGCCCCTGGATCCCTGGAAGTGTCCAAGGCCAGGTTGGACAGGGCTTAGAGCAACCTGGGACAGTAGAAGGTTCCCTGCCCACGGCAGGGGTGGGAATGAGAGGGGCTTTGAGGTCCCTTCCAACTCAAACCATTCCCTGAGCTCTATGATCCAGCCCTCACCTCTCCAATACCACGTTATGGAACAGACCAGGACACAACTGAAACCTGTGTCAGGCTAAAGGGAAAACAAACATCTTCCTCCCCAGCCAGCTCAGATCACCTTCCACACGAGCCCTGTGCTCTTTTCCCCAATTCTACTGTCCAGAATCCCAGCTCAGTCAGCTGAGGTTTAGAGACAAACCCAGATCTACCCAGCAAAGCAAACACCCTCTGAATCCTTAGCTTCCTCCCTTTTCAGAGGGAGGTGCCACACAAGGAACCCCCCTTGGAGTGCTCAGATGCAGGGATACAGCAACGGGCAGAGCCAGGCGGGATTCACAAGGCAGGGAAGGGCTCGGTGCTGTCCAGCACTTCCAGCCAGGCTCACAAGGGGATCAGAGAGCTGGACATTGGTTTCTCTGGAAAGAAACCAGGACTGGAAGAGCGTGTTGGGGTCAGGGTGATGGTCATTCCAATAACCTGGGATAAACCCTAACACTAGGACCTGATCTGAAGGACCTGAACAGCTTTCCAGGTGCTCCACGGAGCTGCTGCCTGGGAAGCCAGAGCACTTCCAAAGCTGTGTCTCCATGAGCTCACATCCTGAGGGAAGGTGCAGATACCTCGTTGCTTTTAGAGAGCATTTATTGAGCTGCAGGATCCATCCCAACCCCCTTTCCAAGGGTGCAACTTCCACAGGGGCTCCACACCACAGGACCCTGCTTGCAGGCTGTGCCAGCATGCACAGGGAAAAGAGGGAGCACAGCATGCATGGAAAAGGGAGAATTCCCCCAAAACGACAGGAGTGCAGCCATTAATAAATGTAACATGGAATATTACACTTATCCAAGTGTGACTGAAGAAGCGTCTCTTTGGTGGAGTTTGGTAAGAGAAAACCCCAGACAAACAAACAATGAATATCCCTATTCCATCCTCAAATTTAGATCTCGAGGCTGGAGGCTGACAGACACCCCTGACACCATCCCAGAGGGTGCTGAGGGCTGTGTAGGAGTGCTGGAGGCTGAAATGGGAATCACCCTGAGGCACAGATCCACCTTCCATCCCTAGGACAGAGATCAGGACATGTGGAACAGGGATAAAGCCTGGCTGAGAGCACAGCTGTGTCCCACTGTGGATCCAGTGGGTCACGTGGAGTTAGTTACACACCAAGGCTGTGCTGGTGCTCTTCCCCCTTCCCAGACCATTTTCCAGCACATGGAGAACCTCTGATTGTGAACACAGAAATGACCTGGGCACTCGGAACTCCAAGGGATCCCAATGGAAGGAGCAGAGTGCCTGTGCTCTGCTTTGTCACCGTCATTGAACATGGAGTAAAACTACCTAAAAAGGGCAGTTCCATGTGACTGAAATGCCCCACAGACCTTCCTATACACCCTCACGTCCAGCCAGTGTATTCCAATCACATCCTTTGGAACAAACCTGCGCTGTAATCCCAGATGGATTTCAATTACAGACACCCATCCCTGCGCCGTCCCCACAGGCCACCACAGTGGAACAGTCTCAGTGGGGGCTGTGACACAAAATGTGGGCTCAGTGACCCCCAAACCACGGGCTCAGTGGCCCAGGGAGTGCCCTGAATCCATAGGTCCAATACAGATCCTGCACAGAGTCAGGCTGAGTCCAGGAGTCCCAGGAGAGCACCGACTGCACCGAAGTAACCCTGAGGAGCAGATGGGAACATGCAGTGAAAATCCACAGGCACACACCTGACACAGGAACAGCAACACCCATGGAATTATGGAACAGCTGGAGTTGGAAAGGACCTTAAAGATCATCCAGTGCCACCCCCTGCCATGGACAGGGACACCTCCCACTACCCCAGGTGGCTCCAAGCCCCATCCAACCCGGCTGTGGACACTTTCAGGGATCCCGGGGCAGCCACAGCTTCTCTGGGAAATCCATCCCAGGGCCTCCCCACCCTGACAGGCAAAAATTCCTTCCCAATATCCCATCTAACCCTGCCCTCTGGCAGTGAGAAGCTGTTTTCCCTTGTCCTGTACCTCCAACCCTGGTTCCAAGTCCCTCTCCAGCTCTCTTGGAGCCCCTTTAGGCACTGGAAGGTCTCCTTGGAGCCTTCCCTTCTCCAGGCTATTACACACACGGTGTCATTTTAACAAAATATAAAGGAGAGGAGAAAGATACAACTACAGGGAGGTACATTATAAAATAGGAAATAAAATAAAATATAGCTGTGGCTGTAGCAGCAAAGCCCTGAGGACCTCCTGCGCTGTGTGCACCCAACAGCTCCACATGGCTGTTTCCAGAGAGCTCCAAGGATTTGCATTTTGCCATGAGACAAATTTTAAAAAGGAGTTTTACCTCATGTTCCAAGAAAAGTGCTTTTAACTGTCCCTTTGACCAGTAGTCCAGGGCATAGGCCAGGAGCCTCATGGAGATGGTGTTGATCCGAAGGAAGTTGCCCACGAACACCACTCGGTTGATGTTCTGCAAGTGTTAAGAGAAAAGAAAGGAATATTAAGGCTAAATTCTATTTTCTGCTTGCAATGATGAAAACCCCACATGGGGAAGGGTCTGGGGCACCAGGAGCAGCTGAGGGAGCTGGGAAAGGGGCTCAGCCTGGAGAAAAGGAGGCTCAGGGGGGACCCTGTGGCTCTGCACAACTCCCTGACAGGAGGGGACAGCTGGGGAGAGTCGGGCTCTGCTCCCAGGGAACAGGGACAGGAGGAGAGGAAATGGCTTCAAGTTGTGCCAGACTGGATATTAAGGAAAATTTCTTCATGGAAAGGGTTGTCCAGCCCCTGGCACAGCTGCCCAGGGCATTGGTGGAGTCCCCATCCCTGGGGGGATTTAAAAGCCATGTGGAGGTGGCACTTGGGGACATGGGTCAGTGGTGGCCTTGGCAGTGCTGGGGGAATGGTTGGACTGGATGATCTTAAAAGGGTTTCTCCAACCTAACTGGTTCTGAGATTTCATGAATTAAGTGCCTGCTGAAACTGTCTGGCAGAATCTGCAGCAAAGCACCCACAATTCCAGCAGAAAGATGGACCAGAGCATTTCAAACCAGGCTCTTCCTCAAACTCTCCCAGAAATTCCCAGGCAGAACTACAGCCCCTTTCTAACTCAGGAATTTGAATAGAATTGGATTTTCCTATGAAATCCTTACACTGCCTAGGAACACTGATCACCAAGTGCCATCTCTCCCCTTCTCCTCCTAGCTCTGGCCTTTGGAACATCATGAAATAGATGAGTGACTCCAGTGGTAAACTGGGGTGAAAAAAACTAATTAGGAGCCCATAACCAACACAATTTTTAAAGAAAGGAAAAGACCAACCAAGTAGTGATATTTTGGATTTAAACCAGACTTCCAGCCTAACTGTTACATCCCAAAATAGTTCTGATCCAAGCTCTGAAGCTTTCTTGTTCTCCACCAAGAAAACAATTCAGTTCTTCCTTTTACTGAGGAACCAGGATCAAGCCTTACCTGCTCCTGCACTCTTATCTTTCTATGGATTTTCCTTCCCTCCCCACATTGATTAACACCTCCCCTGAACTATTCAGGATCCTCTTCTCATCCAGCTGAGCTCCAGAGCAAGGAATCAGCAGATATATTACAAGCAAGGCTGTTTAGGACATGTCTTGCCTCGTTTTGGCTGCAATGAAAGTAAATAGAGACCCAGAGAGGAGTCAGGAGGACACTGGATTCCGCTGGCCCATCCCGTGGAAGCAGGCTCAGGATGGAGTGCAGAACATGTCTCTGCTCTTTCATAGCCCTGTACAATGCTGCTTGACATGAATGCAACAAGGCAGCACTGTAAAGAAGCTGAAAGCACAAAGATGCAGCAACGGCCGTGGCAGTGGTGGGCCTCTGCCAAGAAATCCACAGCAACTCACAAAAATGACACAGGAAAAGATATCCAAGCCCCCTACACCCTCTATCCCTCCTTTCCTCCTCTCCCAGTGGTCCCCAGAGCTGTTCCCAAAGAGAGGACTGTTCCTCAAGCAGGCAGCAGCACACAGGTGATGTTTTAGGCAGGGAGGAAGGGAAGAGATTCCCAAAATACCTCGTTAAGGGCACACATCCGCGCTATGGAGCCGATGTTGTTGGTGATGGTGATCAAAGTAGCCCTGGCCAGGTCCTCTTTGCTGACAGATTCCCTCTTCTCCTTGCTCATCATGTTTCCAAAGCTGTAAAGACAGTTTTAGGGTTAAAGGTCCCATCAGAATTCCAGGAGAAAATGGGAACTGCTAATTTAATCAGAGTAAGTCCTCTTGAAGGAATGATTTCTACCTTTAAAAAGCATTGCTATCAATCACTTAGATCTCTTAGAAATGGTTGCTCTCCTAAGGCACCTAAACCCAGTTTTTCATCCTTGCAGGATCTCCAGTGGAAACAAAACCAAAATGAGACCCAGGCAGGGCATTACCTGGATGCCACAGCCCAGCCTGGCAGCCCAAAGCGCTCGTAGTCTCCGCCGTAGATGTCCCTCACCAGTTTGTCCACCTTGGTGCTGTCCCCGTGGGATGCCATCTCCAGGGCCTCCTCGAACGTGGAGCAGCCCGTCAGGAGGCAGCACAGGCCAAAGAAGGTTCCCCCTCCAAGGCTGCAAGTAAAGCAAAATGAAAATGAAAGCACAGATTGTTCAGCTCTGCATCCCAGTTAGCTCAGGTCACCCCATTCCTGACATCTTTTTTTGGGGAGAAACATCGTGAAAAAGCAGCATTTTCCTTGAAGTCTGTTCCTCTCTCATAATTTAGAGCCTGTAAGGAATCCCTCACAGCCTTCTGCACAGGCCATGTTGTGAGATAAGACCTTGATTTTTGTACATTACACTGTCCACTTTCTTCCCAGCATGCAGACATGCTAATCTTAAAGTAATGTAAGTCCTGAGGGATAACTGGAGTGTCAGGGCAGAATTATCCAAATACTGGAGGAAAATCTCTGTTGTTGAGTGCACAGATGCCACTGATGATGTATAGCAAGAGTAAGAACTGTACTGAGGAATTTAAAATTATTATCATTATTATTACTACTATTACCTTTCAGGGAATCCAGGAAAGCTTAAAGCCACAGAACTCTTTGGCTTTGCCACAACACAAAAGCCACATCTTCAAGATGGGCAAGAATTGGGAAATTACTGCTATGCCATTATCCCTTCCACCAAAATCTGACAGCTTTTGGAAGTCAGGATGGAAATCTCAACTTGCTGGATCAAAGCTAAGAGTTGTTAACAATCCCAAACTATGTGATCTCATAAAATAAATAAATAAAGCCCTTAAATTCCTGCAGCAGGACAACTGAAAAACCGGCTTTGATGGAGACTGGCTGCAGTAAAGACACCAAATCTTGAAATCCAGATCCTCTCTTCCAGGAGGGATCTTTGCTGGTAGGGAGTAACTGCAGTTAGAGCAGGAGCTTGGTCATTCCCCTCACCACCTTTATTGCATCTCGTCCCTGAAAATGCCATTTACAAAGCAGGAATGTGCTCCAGGCCCTAAAAATCAAACTCCCTTTAACTCCCCAGCACTCACCTGGTGCCTGTTACCCGTTTATAATTGTCTTTGGAATAGACAGCCAAAATGCTGACCCCTGAGCCAATGTTCACCAGAAGGAGAGGATAGGGATTCTCCAGGTTGAATGGGAGCTTCTGGCACCTCTCAGCATCCGTTGGGTTCTCAAAGTAGTAACACTCTGAGTGTCCATTGAAGCCCACAGAATCAATGTACAGCATTCCTTTAACAAGACAATCCAGCTCATCGAGCTTACAAAGCTCAAGGTCACCCATCTGGTGGGAAGGAAAAAAGAGGAATATTGAAGAAGTAGCCAGGGATTTGAAAGTTTTATGGCCAGGGCTGGAAAAATGCATTCACTGCCAGCTCAATCCAGTCATGCTCATACTCCCTGCAGAGGCTGAGGAAGAACGGATCACAGAAGATAACAGGGACTCCTAAGTACCCCAGCCCTCAGGTGTGGAACAGGGGAAAACCATCTGGATCCAGATGGACACAGAGAGAATTCCAGCACAGCAACTCCCACTGGCCTGATTTAGGCCCTGACTCTGAGGCACTGGTATGAAAAGCCAGGAAAAATGAGAAGGGACTTAACATTGTTTGACCAAAATATCCCACAAAACCCACCAAAGGAACATCAAAAAATGGTGAGGAAGTTACAAAATCATTTTTGTCTCATGTCACTGCCTTGACCACACAGAACTGGATATTAGGAAAAACTTAACAGAAAGGGTTGTGCTGCCCAGGATAGTGGTGGGGTCCCCATCTCTGGAGGGATTTAAAAGCCATGTGGAGGTGGCACTTGGGGACATGGGTCAGTGGTGGCTTTGGCAGTGCTGGGGGAATGGTTGGATTTGATGATCTTAGAGGGCTTTTCACCATTAATGCTTCTATAAAAGCCTCTTTATCTGCATTTTTCCAAGCCCTGACTAAACAAGTATTTATCCCACGTTTTTCACCATGAGCAAGGATCCCACCTAGAATGAAGCCACATGATGATGCCCAACCCCAACTACGAACTTCCTGACAGTTACATTTACCACCAAATCTGCCTGAACCTCTACCAGCTCATTCACAGAGGTGTTAGACATGAAACCAGGTGAGCAAAGGAAGAAAATAAAGCAGGAGAAAGACAGCAGTAAGTACAAAAAAAAAAACAAAACAAAAAGACTGAGATTAGCACAAGCAGAGATTAAAAACAGAGAGGAAGATTTGTAAGAAAGATCATCAGTGACTAATTTTAGAGTTACATTCAGTACAGAAACTGTTTTTATTTGGAGATGCCAACTTGACTCCACATGCCAAATTTAACTGGAGTTAGGGACAGCATCAAAATGCAGATTTAGAGAGGTTTTAGAGTGTGCAGAGGAAGTTTTCTAGATTTAAGCTTTCAAAGAAACATCACTACCAGATCCTAACGGTATAGAAGCCAAAAATGCCTACTGTGCGAAAGTCCTGCTCAAATTTGTACGCTCCACCTCCCGTGGCACATAAGGTAGTATGGAGGCTCGAGAAGTGCTTTTCGCTTCCCATTTGGATAAAAGCAGGCATGTCATGAGTAGGAAAGCGTATAAAGTGCAGATTGCCTTTACGTCCACACAGGGTAAGGTCCTTGAGCTCAAGGTGCACATCCCGAATGCCTGTGGAGCCATAGGCTACGTTTGATGTCAGGTATTTGCGGATGCTTTTGAGGTTTTCCACTTCTTCCTCTTCCTCTTCGGCCGTGATGTCCTTGGGTTCAAAATAAACCAGTTTGACCAAGGTCCCTCCAATGTCCAAGCCAAACCAGGGAAAGACTGGAGAGAGGAGACAAAGAGAAAATGAGACAGGGTATGGCAGAGGCATACCACGAGCACCTTTCTAGTGGAAGGTGTCCCCACCCATGGGAGGAGGTTGGAACTCCATGGTTTTTAAGGTCCCTTCCCACCCAAACCATCCTCTGATTCTATGAAAACAGTTTTCATTGAATTAATTAATGCAGTTCTCTAAGGATCCATATGGTCTCTCCATTTTCAGGAATGCTGTCTAGGACAAGAGACTCCTCCAACACGAGCCCCGCTCCTGTTCAGAGATCCCTCATGTCGAGGAGCTCTGAGTACTTGCTGTACAACACTCAAACACTAACATCCCTCCCCACAGGTCTGACAGCTTCCATACCCCTGCCAGATCCTGCTGCAGGTTTAATCCTTTTCCCAAGTTCTGAACCAGAGCCAGAGCCACAGATAACACCAGTGCTTTTACATCAAAGGGATGTACAAACGTTCCCTAATTACAACACAGAGCTGAGGTAGACAAGTCATCTATGATGCCGCAGGGAGACAAAAACAAATGTCTAATTGGATTATTTTATTAGTCAAATTCCCCTATGGTACAAAATATGCATCGGTGTCAGGCCCAGCAACATTTACAGCTGTGTTAGATAATGAGCTTCTTGGAAAAGATCAAGAGAAACCCCTGATCTGATGGAATCTGCGATTAGAGCTGGGAACTGGAACAGATTAATATCACTATTAATGAGCTAAAGGAGAGGCTGGAGCTAACGAGATGCGCAGGCTCCAGAGCAAAAGGAAAAATGTAGCCACATGTTAGGGCTTATGGGAGCAGGATTCAACCCTTATGGTAGCTTCCAGAAGGAAAAAAGGAACTTTTGGAAAATAAACCTGAGTAATGGAATCATAAAGGTTGGAAAACACCTCTATAATTCCAACTATTAATGCAGCACTGCCATGGCCACCACTGACCCATGTCCCCAAGTGCCACATCCACACAGCTTCTAAATACCTCCTGGGATGGGGACTTCACCAATGCCCTGGGCAGCCTGTTTAATGCTTGACCACTTTTGGGGAAGAAACTTTTCCTAATATCCAATCTAAACCTCCCCTGGCCCAGCCTGAGGCCGTTCCCTCTCATCCTGTCCCTGTTCCCTGGGAGCAGAGCCCGACCCCCACCCAGCTGCCCCCTCCTGTCAGGGAGTTGTGCAGAGCCACAAGGTCCCTCCTGAGCCTTCTTTTCTCCAGGCTGAGCCCCTTTCCAGCTCCCTCAGCTGCTCCAGACCCTTCCCAGCTCTGTTCCCTTCCCTGGACATGCTCCAGCACAGATGTTACCAATGTTCCTCCAGAAAACAGGATCTTGGGATTTAGTAAAATTCCTTATCTGCAAAGAGATAAGGGTGGAACAGGGAGAAGCCCTTATTTCTCTCCCTTTGGAGCAAGAATCCCTCGTGTCAGGCTCTTCAGGGAACAATCTTTGCACAGGCAGCAGCCTGACAAGTTGAAGGACACATTCTCTCCTAGGCAGATTTATATGGTGGCTGTACAGGCCCTTCCAGAGCTTTCCAGCTCCCAGGAGCTGCTGGCACTGGCAGCTCCCCACAGTATTTTTAATCCACTGAGTTATTTTTATGTATTTCCATAGAGGCCACCCCCAACCATCACCAAAGGAAATCTTGAAAGAAGATGCAAGCTCTATTTTCGGAGATGCATCCAAATCCCAATCACTCTCCATTTCTGAGGCATTTACTTCAAACAAGAACAGACACAAAAATAACTTTTCATGAATGGAAGGGAAAGGAATCTGAATGGCAGCCCAGCAGAGGGAGGGAGCAGGAGCAATCCAAGGACTTTTACACAGGCAGATAGTGCTAAGACAAAGGGGAAAGGTTTTAAACTAAAAAGAGAGATTTAGATTACATATTAGGAAGGATTTCTTCCCTGGGAGGGTGGTAAGGCCCTGGCACAGGGTGCTCAGAGAAGCTGTGGCTGTTCCTGGATCCCTGGAAGTGTCCAAGGCCACGCTGGATGGGGCTTGGAGCAACCTGGGACAGAGAAAGGTGACCCTGTGTCCAAGCAGAGGGACTGGAAGAAGATGGTCTTTAAAGTCCCTTTCCACCCAAATCATTCCATGATTCTATGACTTCTGGAATGTATTTGTTCCTGTCAGAACACGCCATTTGATTTCTGCATTCTGAATTCCACTAGGGTTTTTTTTGAAGCATCCCCACTGTTGTATTTAGACAACAATCTTCCTCCAAACTCCCTCTGCCAGGCTACACAGGGGTAAAAGTGGAGAGAGAGCACAGGCTGGGGACTCGGAGATGGCTTCACTGATGTGCAGCAGAAAAGACCAACATCCAAAAACACGGTGCTCTGAAGCCACATCTCCATCACAGGCTAACAGGCTCCCACTTCCCAGCACTCAGCTGGTGGCACATGAACAGCTTCAGTAAAATAACATATTTGTTTTAAAGCTGGTTGTGAAATTCACACACCAAACTCCCACACTCAGTGACACAAACCCTCCAGATTTTGGGGCAAACACCACCTGGGTCCATCAGTTTCGGCAGCTTTCCAGGTCATAAAAAAAAAAAAGAGCAGCTTCTTGGAAGTTTCATCCCATACCCAGTGCCATCACGACCCTACATTTTTTAATGTCCATAAATTTAATTGGGGCAGAACATCAAGTGTGGAGTTAAATCCCACCAGTTATCCACTATCTGTCTCAACAGTAACAGGGAAACAGGAATGATGCCAGCAGAGCTGGGAGTAACAGCAGCCAGGCTGGGCTCAGAGGTCACTATCTCCACTCAGCACTGGCCCTAAAAAGAAAATCCAAACCCCTGAGGTGGGACACAGCTTTCAAGCAGAGCTGGCTCACACATCCCTGCGGCAGCGGCTGGAAAGGCTCTGCATGGAGCAGCTGCTGTTCATCTGCCAGCAGCTCGGCTGTACCTTCCCTAAGTCACTAGGGATAAATTCAAAAAGACAGCCTATTAAGGTAATTAACTTAGCCCAAATGATTGTTAATTATGGATCCCTCATTATATACATCCCAGCCACAGATTAAGAATCCAAGGAAGAAGCGTGTGAGCTCAAAATTAAGTACTTCTCTCCCAGGCTGTGAAGGATTCCCTACGCAGTAACACCTGTTGGAGAACTCCATCCATTACAGGGACAAAACTCCCCTATAAACTCTCTCTTGTAGGAAAGGGGAATGGCACACAAACAAGAGAAGGAAATTATTCCAAGGACATGAAGAACTGGGGATTTTTTCCTGACACTTACAGGAAGTCATCCAGCAGGAATATGCACAGGAGCGACAGCTCTTCCACGTCTGAGAACTAGAAAAATCCAAGGGAGGGAGGAGGAAGCTCTCCTGGATCAACGCCATCACCATCTGCCACCAAGATTTCTCCTGAAACACTGATTTATTTTTTTTCCCAGCAGATGAAAGCCATCCAGGGATGTCTCCCTTTTAAGCCTCTGAAGCAATTTTTCCAAGAGAGCTGCCACAGATCTCGAAGAGCAGCAGGAGAACTGCCGGCATCCAGGAGCCCTCTGGGCATCCCCGAGGCTGATTTTGCTCAGTCAGAAGGTTCTGCTGGAATAACCACACACCAGCATCAACGGCCAGGGCAGGAAGTGAAAACGCCGCCTCTCATCACCTCCACCCTGCTGTTACTTAGAGCTCTCTGTGAGGGAAGAGCCTCACACATCTCCTTTCCAAGCACTCCCTTTCCAAGCACTCCCCAGCTGCTGAACAACAGGATGGATCACAAACGCCAAGGCTGGCATGGGAAGCACATCACTGTATGGACCTCTGGGCTCTCCTTCTGCCCAGCACCTTCTGTGAAGTGTTGAGTTGCTCCTTGGGTGCTTGGGCATTTCCAAGAAAGGCAGGAAATCCTCTGCTCTCAGCTCCAAACCTCCTGCAATATTCCCCTTTAAACAAACTCTGTTGCTTTGTTAGAGGATGAGAGCCATGAATCCCATGCTCAGTGAGCTGGGCAGAGAAGCTGTGGCTGCCCCATCCCTGGAAGTGTCCAAGGCCAGGTTGGAACAACCTGTACTAATGGAAGGTGTCCCTGCCCATGGCAGGGGATGGAACGAGATGGTCTTGAAGGTCCCTCCCAACCCAAACCATTGGCCTGATGAACTCTTGCTTTCCTCGGGCACAGACAATTTTAAAAGCAGCTCTCTCTATATATTTTCATGTAAGCAGCTCTTTGTCTTAAAAACAAACCTCTTCTCAGGGGCAGATCTAAGGATAAGCAGCAACAAACAAAAGACTGGTCTGTAAACAAAGTTAAGGGCTCACAGCTCCGACTCAATAATCCCAGAAAAGCTCAAGGAACTTCATGTGCCCACAGCAAGAGCTGCCACCCTCCCTCCAAATCCCTTTTGCAGTCAGACTGTAAGATCTTCAGGGCAATAAAAATAAATTGCCTTTATCTGATATGGAAATTACTTCATAAAATTGGACAGTGTGTAAATAAAAAAGCCCTCAACAGATTTATTCTGGAAGATAAAGAACTGTCAAGATGAAAGAGGTGATATAATTAAAGATCTCCATGGTGGATTTTCATCACAAAACAAGCAGCTCGAGCTGTATTTCAGAGTGATCCTTAACTTCTGAGCCAATTACATCAGGAGCTAAAAAGATTAGTCTGGTGATTCAGTTCAGTGTGTGACAGCACCTCTAGGCTTACTCTGAAATATTCAATATTATATTTTAATAGTGTTATACCATGCTGGAAATTTTACAGCTGAGAAAAAATACAATTCATTAGCATTTCATATAAAGTGACACTAAGTCTACATCTCCTCCCATCCCTAAAAACAGGCTCTGACAGGAATTCGTATTTCATACACCATTCCAAAATAGGAAAAGATATTTAAACATCAAAGCTTGAATTCCATACTACAAAAGTGGTGACAAAACAGCATTTTATTTTTACCTTTTCTTGGATACTTTGTTAATTGAAAATTTAAAGTTATATGTCCATTATGTCTTTGCACCATCCTAACAGAAGATACTAAAATTTTAAAAAAGGAATCAGTTGAAAAAAAAGAGTATTTTTTTCTCAGGGAACAAACAAACAAGCTACAGAAGGGAGAAGCACATTTTGCTAACCAGTGGAATAATCTAAATTCATTTCTGTTGAGTATCCCAGGATTTCAGGAGGAGCAAGGAGAGAGTGGAGGAAGGGGAAAAGGGGGAAAGCTGAAGAACTGAAATGGTGATCTCTTTCTCTTATAGAAAAGATTCATTAAAAAAACATTCCCCTGCTCATTATGACCAGTTCATCATCAGGTTTCTGCCTGGCACTTCACCCTACCCACAGCCACAGTTCCCTTATGAGCCATGATGGGAATATCCTTGTTACTCATCCAGGGTCTTTCTTGTCCAATTTTTAAGTGTGGATTTCAATAACCACGCTGGTAATTCAGTACCAGTAGGGAATTGTTTCTGGAACTGAAACAGGAACAATGGGTATGATATGTCTGCCTGCACTATAACCCTGTCAAGCTCCCCTTCCCAACGTAATACTCTAAAGCGTCAACAAATCTCCACTTCATGTTTTCAGGGACATTTCTCAGTCCCTTCTAAGAGCAACAGTGTCCCTGACTTCTCCCCCTTCTGCCAGGGACACACGGAAAATCCCAGCGTCTGCAGTAAAGCTCCTTAAGTGCACCAGGAAACATTTCACAGAATCATTTAGGCTGGAAAAGATCTCCAAGATCAATTCCAACTGTTAACGCAGCACCGTCATCTTCACCCCTAAACCATGTCCCCAAGCACCACTTCCACATGACTTTCAAACATTCAAACACGGAATTTAAATTTCCAGGGAATTTAAAAGCCCAAGTTGCATGAAGGCACGGCTGGGATGTTGGGTGCACTGTTTATTTCAGATCTAGCCCAAACGCAGCCCTCTCCCCTGCTCTCTGCAGTGAAACAGCCCTGACTGTACGTTACAGGCACAGAGGGACGAGGAACAAGGAGGATCACGAGCCTGATGAAATCCTTTCATTCCTGGGGAAGCGGGGCTCATCTGCCAGGGCATCTGCCAGCACAGCCAGGCAAGACAAGCCTCAAGGTCACCCAGCTCGTTTGCCACAAGCCAGCAGCAGACAAGTGGGAGCTAAAGTAGGACATTTTTGATCCCATGCCCATTAAGCACTTTATTTCATTTTGGCTTGAGTATTCCTTAAGGTGGGATGGAGCATTTTAACCCCAAAACATGATTGATTGTGACATCAGGCATTGTCCCTGCTAACGGATGCACTTGCTCCAGCACACTTCTCTTCCAATTATCACAAGAATCATTTAGGAAAGTCAAACTACATTGTACTCGCAAATCATACCACGATGACCTTCCAGATTGGATCCAAACCCTTTCTTGGAAGCTGCCAGAACACCTGTTTTCCTTGAAGTATCTCATGCCACTCTCAGCACACAACTTCAATCCACATTTTCCAAAGAAGCCACAGAAACTGCCCTGAGCAAGGTAGTGAAGAATCGTCACCTAAGGCAGAGCTCCAAGTCCTCCCTCATTTTCATACCAGACATCTCCTTCACCTCCCTGCAGCCCTTGAACTAACAGGTCTCTAATTCACAGCCTCACGGATCCCTATTCCTGTTTTTCACGCTAAAGGCATAAGAGAAGCTCCCTTTTTCACCAATAACCAAAAAAAAGCGCAGGAACACTCTTAAAACTTCCCACAAATATGGCAACAACAGCATCTCAGCACTGCCAGTCACAGCCGAGATGCAGCAGAGTCCTGATCCCTGTTTTCAGCCTTGGTCACATATTTTTAATAGCTGTGCAGGTACCAAGGAATTACACCAAGGCTGTTTCATTTTCAGGGTATGCAATTTCCTTCCAGAAGGAAGGACTCCAGCACAAGCCAAGGAATAATCTCTCAGTTAGTCCTCTAAATATGGCTGAAGTCAGGGACAGCCACGGCACCTGCACAGCAGCTCCTGCTGCTCCCAAAATGAAGGCTGCCATCCATTTTGCTGTTTCCAGTAGGACATTTACAAACGTGGTTCTAGGGATGGTTTTTTTTTCCTTCGAAAGCCTGGTTTGACCTGTGTCCAGGTCCTGCCAAATCTGTGGGGTTCTTCCCTCCCAAAATTTAAACTATTCCCTCTGCTCTCCATTGCTGTGCTTCCACAGTTACCAGTCCAGCCCCACAGCCTCAAACCTTGGTCCCTCCATCTTCCTGATATGCCCTTTTCCTCACCCTCTGTCACCAGTTGCCTTTCTTTCCTTCCCATCCAAGGTCCTCAGTTTGGGAACCTGAGCATCTGCCACAGCCCCGTCCCATGTCCTTCCCCACCAGGCAGCTGTTACCTCACCCTCCAAGAGCTCCTGCAACTCAAGTTTGTCCCATCCTTCAGCCCAACCTGCTGAGCCCATGTCACTGTCCCACCGTGCTATCCCCAAACTAGCCGTGCTGTGCCCATGCCATCACCCCACGGCACTGTTCCCAAGTTGGCCATGCTGGACAAGTCATCACCCCACCGTGTCCCTGCATGCTGTGCCCAGGCCGGTCATGCTGGACAAGTCACCACTGCCCTGTGTCCCCATCGTGTTCCAAACTGGCCATGCTGTGTCCATGTCATCACCGCGCTGTGTTGTCCCCAGACTGGCCACGCTGTACAAATCCTCATCCCACCGTGCTGTCCCCACAGTGCCCATGCCGTGCCCACCTCACCGCCCCCCCGCCCTGTCCCAGTGTCCCCATTCC
Organism: Picathartes gymnocephalus; assembly: GCA_013390045.1. NCBI lineage: Eukaryota > Metazoa > Chordata > Aves > Passeriformes > Picathartidae > Picathartes > Picathartes gymnocephalus. Next base: position 525,678 of record WEKY01057643.1, on the reverse strand, counting down.
TC
>WEKY01057643.1:514209-525368 GCA_013390045.1 Picathartes gymnocephalus | reverse complement strand
TCCGGCCCCGCTCAGCCGCCACCGCCGCAGCCACCGCCCCCGGCGCGCCTGCGCCGCACGGCCCCGCGGGGCGGGACACCCCTTGAGGCGGCCGCCAATCCACGCCCCCCACGGAGCGGAGCGACAGGAGGATCCGCCAATGGGAGGCCGGTATTCCGCGGCAGCGGGGCGCCGGGCCCGCCTCCCGCTCTCGGCCGCGCAGAGTGACAAGGGCGGCTGCCCAATCGCAAGCGTGGCCCGGGTGAGGCGGGTCGATATGCGGCAGTTCTGGCCTATGGGCTTCCTCTGGAGGGAGACTGACAGGGCAGCCGTCCAATGAGCGTGAGAGCTGTCCGGACAGGGCGGGAGAAGGTGCAGCGATTGACAGCTCCGTAACTGTGGCAACGCGGGGGGCCGACGGGAAGATCCGCAGTAGGCTCGGTGGGGCCGGGCCGCGCGGAGGGGCTGATTTGAATGTGATTTGCATATGCAGATGACAATGCATATAAACGTGGTGCGGGTCTGCCACCCACCATGGCGGGCGTGAACGGACCTTAAAGACCATCTCGTTCCAACCCCTGCCACGGACAGCAACACCTTCCACTATCCCAGGCTGCCAGGATGGAGCTCCAAGCTCCATCCAACCTGGCCTTGGACACTTCCAGGGATCCAGGGACAGCTTCTCTGGGCACCCTGTGCCAGGGCCTCAGTGCCCTCACAAGGAAGGATTTCTTCCTAATATCTTAAAATCCTCAGCTCTCCTTTACATCCCAACGTAATTCAAGTGTGGATACATCCCTGTTCTTTAAACCCTGATCGCACGTTTATCAACAACCGCAGCAGGAAACCCCTAGGTGGCAGAAAAATTGAGGCAACCATGAAGAGGGGTGTAAGCAACAACCAACGGGATGAAAATTCAACAGGAAAACACAGATTCCCAGACTACAAGATGCCGTAAGAGCGCCCGTTGTAATGCGATGGAGATTCCTGTGTGGAATGTTAATTGTTAATTGTTGTCTGACACACCCAGAGCACACCAAGCATGGAACTGCAGCCCGGTGACCCAGGGTACTCCTCACCTGCTCCGGGGTAATCCCAGCTCACTGCAATCCTCGGGCATTAATTCGATACCGGAGGGATCAGCAACCAACATTCCACAACGGTGAGATCATTTCCGTGAGAATTGGCTGAATTCTGGTCGCCGGAGTGAAAATGGGACAAAGGGATCGGCCACATTTAGTTGGTGTATTTTAATATCCTATTGGGTGAGTGGAGGAAGTGGATAAATGGGGTTGGCAGTGACAAGAGAGAAAGGATGAGCTCTCTGAACACAAATAATCTCCTTCAGAGCAGCGTTGCCTTCATTTGGGTAATAAAGGAACTCGCTGAGCTCTGCTGCCCGAAGCTTCAGAGTATTTTCAACCCCTGCTGAATGTGTTTGACACACCTGGGCTGTAACAGCTGGAGCTGGGAAAGCAGAAAGAGAGGGAAGCTCGTTGGGTGTCTCACCTGTTGGGACAGAACAGAGCCCTTGGGAGCACGGAGAGGGTACAAAAAAGGGTTGTTCCCTCCCAAAAGCTTCCTGCTTGTCCCCAAAAGGCACACGGGGGGTGAGCAGTGGTTTAGGGATGTTGATACCTCTGGTCTGCAGGTCAGAGCTGTTCACGGGACGAGAAACTTGGGGAGCAACCATCTCCAGAGCTGAACGCAGCAGGGCTAACATGGCCCAGCATGGATGAGATACCCTTTTTGCGTGCAGGATCACAGGATGGAATTCAACCAGAGAACTTGAGACAATCTGGGTAATAAATGAAGCAGCATCCTGGCCTTGGTGGGTACCAAGCTCAGTGTATCCACCTGGTTACATCCAGTCCCAAGGGTCCTTCCCTTCCAGCCACAGCTCCTGGTGGTTCTGTTTCACCCTTCAGGCTTGCAACACTTTGCATCTGCTCGGTGCATTTCTCCTCCCAGGACTTGTCCAGTTCCTCTTTGGCAACAAAAACATCCTGACTTGCACAGCTCAGCTCTTTGCTGCCTCAGGAACCACCTTCCCTGTTTTCATCCTGGGCATCCTACCACCAACAGGAAGACTTGCCATGGTGGGCATCCTCTGGACCAAGTCCTGTGCTTGCTCCAAAATGAGGTCTGGAAACTGTCCCTGAACCCTGTCACCTCTTCCGGACACCGATGGCCTCAGTCTCTGTGTCACTGCCAACAGAGCCCTTCAGAGCATTCCCTCCAGCCACAGCATGATCAGCCTCCCGCTCTTCATCCCACAAATCACAACAAGTCAAGTGTGAAGCATCGAACTGATTTATTATAGTTAGTAAAAGGCTTTTTAGCCTGTTAGTAAAAGATGTGCAGGGACACAGCTCCCTCCTGCATATCTCCTGCCAATGAGGCTTTAAAGTGCTACGTAACAACTGTGAAAATCCCTGCAGTTCACAGCAGCAATCTGAACATGTGCTTTTCCCAGTCTGAGGTGGTGACAAACAGCTGTTTCACAAGAGAAATTCAACATGAAAAGGCAAAGCATACAAGCTGTTGCTTAAATGTATGGAAAAACATGGGAATTTCACAGGCAAGTAAAGCATCAGAGAAGAGGACCTTGGTATGGATGCGGCTGGTTTGGGATCTCATGGATCTCCCCTGAATTACAGAAAGTGTGGAGAAGGCAAGGCCCTTCATGTCCCACATGATGGGAAGTGATAACCATTTTATCTTTAATGGGAAGAGCAGCCCCACACTCCCTCTCCTGGCAGAGGGGGCCGAGTGCGTTTGAAGGACTGTCCCTTCCTCCTTCAGCACCAGGCGCTGAGCAAGGAATGAACACCTCAAGCTCTTCTGGAAAGCAGCCCTGACACATCAAAAGCAACACCTCCCTCTTGCATATATTGGTTGTCCTTAGTTTTATGGAGCCACTTCTTGGATTTTTGGGCAGAAGGAAAGTATTGGGAGGGAGGAACAGCCATTCAGGGCTGATGGACCTTTCCCACTGCAGGCCAAGCTCAGAGCCTGATGGCTGAACTTTGCAGCCAGACCCCAGGGGGCTGAGCTCCCTCCTGCTCCCTGCCAGCAGGAAGATCAGATTTTGTAAAGCTGTGCTGACAGCAGGAATTCAGGATGAATAAGTTACTGGACACAGCAGGATGAGGGAACTGATTCTGCCCCTCTGCACTGCTCAGGTGAGACCCCACCTGCAGTGCTGTGTCCAGATCTGCAGATCCAACGTAAAAAGGATGCGGAGCTGCTGGAGTGAGTCCAGAGGCCACAGAGAAACTCCGTGGGCTAGGGCCCCTCAGCTCTGGAGCCAGGCTGGGAGAGCTCAGGAGAGCTAGGGGTGTTCACCTGGAGAAGAGAAGGCTCCAGGGAGACTTTAGAGCCCCCTCCTAAAGGGGCTTTGGAGAGGGACTTTGGACAAGGACCTGGAATGACAGTACGAATGGAAATGGCTGCCCACTGCCAGAGGGCAGGGTTAGATGGGATACTGGGAAGAAATTCTTCCCTGTGACGGAGACACTGGCACAGGTTGCCCAGAGAAGCTGTGGCTGCCCCACTCCTGGAAGTGTTCAAGGCCAGGTTGGATGGGGCTTGGAGCAACCTGGAGCAACGTAACTACTCCAGACTGTTGCTTCTTCACTGCTGTATCCTATTTTAGAATCGCAGAATGGTTTGGGTTGGAAGGGCCATTAAAAAACATCTCATCCCAGCCCCATGCCATGGGCAGGGACACCTTCCACAAGACCAGTTTGTTCCAAGCCCTTTAGACACCGGAAGATGCTACAAGGTCTCCCCAGAGCATCTCAGCCTCTGGTATGGCCTTCCTGCAGTGTGCAGTTGATCTTGTTTGTGTCCCAGCCTGGGCAGAAGGTTCCTATACCCCCCCAGCTCATCAGGAAGGGCAAGAACTTCATCTACCTTTCCAAGCTCCAAAAATCCAGCCTAAAACTCAAAGACACCCAGGAACCCTTGGTGGGACCAAGTCTGCTTAATGCTGGCACTGCTTGAAACATTCCTCTTAAATCAGAAACCCCTTTCCTGCCTGGAGGGGATGAAATGAGGCTGATCCTTGAGAACACTAGTTAGATGCAGCTCTTTCCTGACCCTCATGTTTATCCCCAGGGTCAGTACTACATGAAGCAATCCCAGGAGCAGCAGAGACCATCACAGGTCCCTCCAGCGGAGCCAGAGATACCAAGTAAGGCAAACTGAACATGAGATGTCCAGCGGAGGCTCCTGCACTCACCCTTGGGCACATTTTCAAGCCAAGATGAGCAGAGCCAAGAAAATCAGCTCCACTATTACAGGGTATCTGCACAGCCTCTCCTGGCTGCACTGTACAAAGGGACCTGAAGGTCACCCTTTGGATCACCAGCATATGTTTCCCTGAGGCCTCCTGGGACCAAACAAGGAAGACATGGAGAATCACCACGAGGGCTTTCCTTTTTGACTCAATGGATCACTTTGGAGCGAGATCCTCTTCTCCAGGGGTGTAAAAAGAGAAGGCTACAGCCAAGAAGATGGTTGGGAAATGGGAGGGAACAGACCCAAACCCAATAGCATCATGTACCAAGGCCTCTTTCAGCAGAACCTTCCGGAAAGAGATTTAACAGCACCCCTACTGCCCCCCACTACTCTTCAGGTTTCAAATGCGTTGGCCAAAATCCTGTTGCCAGAGGAATTCCCCTGGCTGCATCACGGTCGTGGGATCCCATCCACTATTTCCGCAGCCGAGCATACACCGCGAACGCCACGGCAGAAATGATACCAACAGCTGGAAGGATGTACAGCAGGGACAGGCCATTGCTGTCCCCCTTTGGGACTCTGGCCTGAGGTGAGCTGGTGGCAGTGTCATGGCCACTGCCAGAGTTGAAATTCAGGGAGCTTCCGAGGGGACCGACTTTGTCGCTGCCAGCTCCAAGCTGGATGCTGGGGTGATGATCCACACGGACCTCATGGGTGCCCAGGGAGGTGCTGTTCCAGCTTGGAGCAGGACAAGAGTCTCTGCTTGCTCCAGATGTCTCCTTTTCCCTGGGGTCTGCATGAACCGAGGAGACTCTGGGAAATGCTCCTCCTGAACTCTGGCTATCCCTGCTCACCAGGATTGGGTCACTGCTGAGGCCAAGGCTACCAGAGGTGGTGGAACAGGGGTTGCTGGGCTCCCGAGAGTTTGGGCATCTGCCGGCCACCTCTGGGCTGCCCTGAGGCAGGGACACGAGGACACCCGGCTTGCTGAGCTCCTCATCCCTCTCCTCATCACTGTGAGATGCCCAGATGCTCGTGGCAGAGCTCACAGGGGAAGCCAATCTCCCCGCCATGCCTTCGGAGCCTCCTACCACAGCTGTGCCCAGGACAGGGTTTGCCGAGGCCGGGAGCACCTTTGGGAGAAAAGGAGAGGGGCTGGGTGCCAAGGGAAGCACCCACTGACCTGGTCTTGGGCACACAGATCCCACACAAACCCACTTCAACACAGTCCAGCAGATCTGCCACTAATAAGGTTGGGTCACAGGTAACAGGGAGGTGAAGGAAAAAGGCAGGCAGGAAGGAAGGGGAGCCAGGCAGTGAGGAGAGCAGTGGAAAACAGCACCTGGAAGCCAGGAGACTGACTGGCAAGGTAAGGAGGGGAAATAAGGAGTCAAAGCCCAACAGAGTTTGGCTGCCTTTTCCATGATCCATAATACAGCGTGTAGATGGTAACATGACCACTACAGTGGGGGAAAAAAATCCCTGAATAAACTCATCACCAGCTCACAGAGTGACACTACAACAGAAAATCTCCTAACCAGGGGGAGTGCACAAGGACATGAATGAAATACAAGTGGTAAGAGGAAAGGTCACCTACTTTCTCCTTCGTTGGCACAGAGAGGGGGCTGCTGGCTGTATTCCCAACTGGCGGTTTCTTCTCTTGCGTAAGAGACTTCACAGAGGTGTCTCGGGATGGGAAAGTGTCTCTGGGCACAGGGGTAGCACCCGGGGTACTTGTTTCCATCGAAGCACCTGTCAGGGAGAAAACAAAGCACACTGTGTTAACCAGGAGGCCTAAAAGGTGAGATTTGCTATTCCTCAAGGATGCTGTGACAGGACAATCAACAAGCTGAGGGGGTGGCACAGGGAGCAGGACCCAGTGCCCTGGATCTGGCTCCCCTGTGGCACCTGAGCTTTCCCTGCAGCTGCAGGTAACTCATGCAGGGTGGGCTGCAAGGCTGGGGAGCACCAAGGGAAACAGAGGCTTTTAAGGCTCCTGGAATTCCATGTCTCCCCAGTCAGGAGGGGCTGACCCCACATGGTGGAGGGGAGAGGGCTGGGTTTCATCCTGATTCTATGATTTGTCCCACGGGCAAGGGATGCAGGAGATGCTAAAATTCCCCCAGATGCAGGACACAAACATCTCTGCAAATTAGAGGAAGGGGAGAAGTTCCACACTGCAAAGCTGCTCCACTGACAAAACAAAATGAAAATGCAAATGGATGAGATGATCACTGTAGGTTCCTTCCAAACAAAATAGTCTATTCTATTCTATTGTACTCCATTCCATTCCAATCATTCCTCCAGCACTGCCAAGGCCACCACTAACCCATGTCCCCAAGTGCCACATCCAAACGGTTTCTAAATCCCTCCAGGGATGGTAACCACTGGCCTGGACAGTTTTTTCCAGTGCTTTGACAACCTCTCCCATAAAGAAATTTTTCCTAACATCTAATTTAAACCTCCCCTGACACAACTTTACTCTTGTCCTGTTTCTTGTTACCTGGGAGCACAGCCCAACCTCCATCTTGCTCCACCCTCCTGTCAGGGAGTTGTAGAGAGTGAGAGGGTCTCCCCTGAACCTCCTTTTCCCCAGACTGAACGCCCCCAGATTCCTGAGCTGCTCCTCATCAGACTTGTGCTCTAGAGCCTTCCCAGCTCCATTCCCTTCTCTGGACACACTCCATCATCCCATTTTCTTTCTTGCAGTGAGGGGCTCTCAGCAGTACCTTCCGCTCCCTAGTGTCCACCTGTTCTGCCAGGAGAGAAACCCACCTCCAGTCCCTGGGTGCTCTTGCAGCATCCCGATCCGCTTCTTCTCAGCATCAAACTGCTCCTGTATGAGGAGAGGGCTGCGCACATCCACAAAGCTGCCCATGGGCTCACCATGCCCAGAGCTTGGCACAGGCTGCTTTTTTGGCACTGAGTTTGGGGGCTGCTGCCCCTCACCACGAATGGCCCCCTCCAGCCCTGGAGGCGACTCTGTGGAGATATCCGAGTTCTCTTCGGGCTCATTCCTGGGCTGCCCGGGGCTGTGAGTGGCACCTGCATCCCCTGATGGAACAGACCTGCCTAGGGCCAGGCCTGGCGTGCCGCGGTGCAGGTGGTTGGCATTCCCAAAAAACCCGTTGTCCACACAAACCGGCCGGCGGCTCAGCCAGTCCCGGCCCTGCTCTGGGGACACAGCCGATGGCATGGCCACCCCTGGTGTCCCCACTGACACTGGCACGGCCCCAGTGGGGTGTGAGAGATTCCCATCTCCACTGTGCCCACCGCTCACTCCGCCATGGACTTCGCTCCCAAGTGGAATTGGCTGAGGACTCTCTTGCTCCGGGAGTTTTTTGGGGAGCTAGAAGGAAATGAGCTGTGTTAAATCACTGCAATGAGGGGGTCTGGGACCATGGGGGTGTCCCAAACCTGAGCCTCATGAGTGACTCCCACAAGGCTGGTTATGAAGGGGGAATGGGGTCTCTTCTTGGCACCCACCCAAGGGCCAGGGGTTGTAGAGAGAAGCCTGGGCTGGCAAAGCAGACCCTGCACTTCCCCCATGGAGGGAGACAGGAGAGGGAGCAGTTACAGGGCCATATATAAGCTGTAAGTTACCAGATGCAGCAGAGATCAGCAGCAAGAGGCTGCTTGGGGTGGCCCTGAACAAGTTTGGCCCTACCACAGGCTCCCCATGCCCAACCAAAATATCCAAAAGAGACCTTGTGTCCCCATCAAACACATGCCCTGCTCACCGATTCCTGCACTGGGAGTCTGGCCTCCAGGTCTGTGCTTGTGGTGGTGGCAGCACTGGGCAGGACAGGTCGATGGTCACCAATGGGCAGGTCTTGGCGTGGCTGCTCAGCCAAGGGGGCAGGATTTGGCCCCCGAGATGGCGTCTGGGCACTGATGGAGGAGGCAGTGGGATGAGTATCACTGGGAAGGGAGGAGGCAGCAGCTGGAGCTGAGGGACCTGGAAGAGACAAACGGATCATTGCGGGAAAAACTGAGGAAGCAGAGGGTAAGTGTGCGGCTGTGTGTGTCCCCACATCAGCCAAGCCACAGCACCCCTTTGTTCCTCTTTCCATCTTCCTTCAGGTGAGAACCCCAGCCCACCACCAACCCAAGCACCTTCAAGCATGGACCCATCATCCTCAGACACGTCACCACAGTGAAGGACATCCCTGGCACAGTCACAGACACCTCCAGCACCCTGGGAAGCCAAGGCAAGGACAGAGACAACGTGTTTTGTGTCCCTACTTCCAGCAGCCCCCCAGGGCACACTCAGGGAACACAAGGCTACTTACGAGGTCGAGGTTGCCAGGTGTCATAGACTTCCTGCAGCTCATCAGCCAAGTGCCCCGCATTGTTCTGGTGCAGCGCCTGGATGAGATCCTGCACCCAGCCCCTCCGGCACCTCAGATGCTGATAGAACCTGAAGACAGCTGCCTGGTTGCCCCGTGTCTCCTCTCGGGCAAGGAGTTCATCCTAGGGAAAAGACACAGGGCATCTAAGAGAGGGTCTGGCTTAGAGGTAAGACAACTCTATGTTCCCATTGGGGAAGGAGCCTGGCAGAGCTCAGCAAAATAGGGAATTACTCTGTCAGAATCGACCAGGCAGGTCAAGGAATCAGCCAGCGACGCCACTCGGATAGTCCCAAACTTCTTGAGGTTTCTCGTAATGTGGGTGTACACTTTGTCTTCAGCCAAACCCATCCTGGCTCAGCACCTGCAGAGAGACAGAGACTCAGGGTGAGCAGAGGCTGCTGGTGAAGCTCAGACTGTCTCCAGACGCTCGGGCTGTTCCATAGGCACCCATACCCTGGCACAGACACCGCCACGAGACGGGGAAATCCCAGGCGGAAAACACGCACAGAGAAGACGTTTGGGTTAAAGTTCAATGCTCAGCTCCACTTCCACAAACGTTGTTTCTTTCTACCATCGCACACTCCGTGTTTATTCCCACTCTGCTTGTTTGGATTCAGCCGGTGGGCTGGACGCCGGCCTGGCGGCAGGGTCACGACAGCCGACAGGGCCAAGACAAGCGCCAGGGGCCACGGCTGGAATCCCGCATAAGCAATGGAAAAACCAAAGGGGAAGGCATAGGGCCCCTTCCCACCGGGAATGGCGGCCCGCAGGCCGCGACCTGGCTCTGCGCGCTCTCACGATGGGCCCCCCCCCGCCCTCAGCGCGACCTTCAGCTCCCGGGGGAGCTCCGGAAGGTTCTCGGCTCACAGATCGCCCTGGCAGAGCGGCCGGAGGTGGAGGCCAGGCCTGTGGCGGCCGCGGAGATCGGCACGGCCCCGGTGCCCCCTCCCCACTCCCCTCACGACCCCTCACCTGCGCCCGCCGCCTCTGCGCGCCCGGCACCGCTCCGACCCCGCCCCCTCGCGTAGCGCCGCCGTTGATTGGCTGAGCGCACGCCGGTCACGATGATTGACAGGGAGTGATTGACAGGGGGAGAGTCCGGTTCCGGGTCCCTCAGGACGTCGGGGACATGGAGATCCTGGAGCGGCTGTGAAGGGACAGAGCTTCTCTCCTGCAAGAAGAGACTGCGGGAGTGGGGCCTGTTTGGTCTGGGGAAGAGAAGACTGAGAGGGCATCTCACCAATCCATATAAATATCTCCAAGGAGGGGGTCACAGCATGGTGCCAACTGTTTCCGGTGCTGCCCAGTGACAGGACAAGGATTAAAAGCCATAAACTAAACACAAGAAGTTTCACCTCAACATGAGGAAGAACTCCTGCACGTTGAGGGTGGCAGAGCACTGGAACAGCTGCCCAGGGGGGTGGTGGAGTCTCCCTCTCTGAAGACATTCCGAACCCACCTGGACCCGTTCCTGTGTCACCCTGCTCCAGGTGACACTGCCTTGACAGGGGGGTTGGTCCCTTTGAACCCCAGTATTCTGTGATTCTAGGAGCTGGACCTGTTCAGTCTCGAGAAGGGACATCTGAGAGTGGACCTCACTAATGTGTGTAAATATCTGAAGAGGGTGTGCCAAGAGGATGGGCTGGGTTCTGCTCCGTGGTGCTCAGCAATGGGATAAGAGACAAAAGTCAGAAACTGATAGAAGTTCCACCTGGATATGAGGAACGTGCTCTTTCATGTGAGCACTGGCACAGGGTGCCCAGAGAAGCTGTGGCAGCCCCTGGATCCCTGGAAGTGTCCAAGGCCAGGTTGGACAGGGCTTGAAGCAACCTGGGATAGTGGGAGGTGTCCCTGCCCATGGCAGGGGGTGGAACGAGATGGTCTTTAAGGTCCCTTCCAACCCAAAGCATTCTGTGATTATAATTAATTGAAGCCAGCTTTCCTCACTCTAATTTATAAAAAAAGGATCATATTTCTGGGTTGGTTCTAATTAAGAAGAGATCTTTGTGATGATCAAACTTACCTCATGAAAAACAAAAGCCACTCACTCAGTTGCAGCCAGTAATTTTTCTTCACAGGATCACAGAATCATAGAATCACAGTACCACAGAACCACAGAATCACAGAATGTTGAGGGTTTAGAAGGGACTTTAAAGATCATCCCAAGCCACCCTGCCATGGGCAGAGACGACCCCCAGTAGACCAGGTTGCTCAAAATTTTATCCAACCTGGTTGTGAAAACTTCCAGGGTAGTGGGGCACCCACAATATCCTTGGGAGACCTGTTCCAGAGTCTCACCACCCTCACAGTAAAAAATTTCCTCTGAACATCCAATATAAATTCCCCCTTTCTCAACTTGTACACATTACTCCTTGTCTGTCACCGTAGCTCCTTACTAAGAGTCTCTCCTCGGCTTTCCTGTAGTATCTCACCAGAACTTCTTGTTTATAATTAATTTCCTACTCCGGGATTTTGGGAAGCGAGATCGGGGGCGCGTAGTGCCGCCTCCGCGCCACCAGGGGGCAGCACCACCACGCGCAGGGGTCCCGCGTGGCCACGCCCCTCGGGCACGCCCGTGGGCAC
>WEKY01057643.1:395278-514145 GCA_013390045.1 Picathartes gymnocephalus | reverse complement strand
CCTTTTCCCCCGACCCCCCCGCCGCGCCCTCCCCTGCTGCGCCGTCCATGGTTACGGGCGGCCGCCGCGGCCTCGCAGCGGAGCCGTTTGGGCGGGAGCCGGCGAGGGAGCAGCGGCCGCAGGTGAGTGGGGAGGGAGTCGCAGGTGACCCCCGGGGATCGGCATGGGGTTGTTATGGTGGCGTGCGGGTGATGGAACGGGCGGAGGGCGCGACCCACGCGTGTCCGTGGAGTTGGGTCACCCCCGCCCTGTCCGCGCTGAACTTGGGGTTTAGTATTTGCATATTTGTAGGTGTGCTTGTTAATGAGAGTGATGATTTCTACAAGTGATCGCGGGCTGGGGCTTGTGGATTTGCTCCATTGGAGCGAGTCCAGAGGAGGCCACCAAGTTGATGGGAGGGATGCAGCACCTCTCCTGTGAGGAAAGGCTGGAAGAATTGGGGTTGTCCAGCCTGGAGAAGAGAAGGATCTGGGGAGACGTAATGGGGACCTTTCAGTACTTGAAGGGAGTCCACAGGAAAAATGCAGAGAGAGATTTTTACAAGGGCCTGGGGTGATAGGATAAGGGGGAATGGCTTCACATTGGGAGAGAGTATGGTTAGGTTAGATATTAGGAAGAAATCTTTGTCTGTGAGGATGGTGAGGCCCTGGCACAGGTTGTCCAGAGAAGCTGTGTCTGCCCCTGGATCCCTGGAATTGTTTAATGCCGGGTTGGATGGGGCTCTGAGCAGCCTGGGCTAGTGGAAGGTGTCCGTGCACATGGCAGGTGGCAGGGGATGGAACCAGATGGACTTCAAGGTCCTTTCCAACCCAAACCATTCCATGATTCTATGACCCTCCACCTGTGGGTCTGCAGCGACCCACGGGCTTGGACACGGGAGCCCACGCTGGGGACACCCCTCCAAGACCCAGAAAACGGCAGCAGGGCAGGGTCACCATGGCCACGATCTCCTGGCAGCACCCACCACCTCCCTGCTGCAGGATGGCCGGGCTCCCTGGACACCCCCACTCAGGACCCTGGGGCTTCTGGTCAGTGAGGAGCCCTGCTGACCCACGGTCTGACCATGCCCCCCTTGGCAGATCCAGGCCGTGCCGGTGACCAAAGGCTTCTTTTGGGACGGATATTCCAGCCTAGTGGCCTGGCTGCTCCCCGTGCCATCCCTCCGGGAGATGCTCCGGGCTGGAGCATTGGAACGGACACCCTCCTTGCTGCAGGGTCTGAGGGCTCTGTCCCTTCCTTCAGGGCTCTGTCCCTTTCTCACTGGCTCTTTCTGCTCCTCGAAGGGTGTGTCCCCTCCTCGCCACTGCCTCCGCGTATCCCAAACGGGAATCCCAAATGGGAATGTCCGTGCTGCCCCTCTCCAGGCTCTGCCACATTCGGGTAGCTGCATCCTCCCTCCTCGGCCAGCGCTTGCTTGTTTCTGATCTTGGATGTCATCGAGGGTGGAAAATGTGACAGGAAGGAAGGGAGGCTTTTTTTCCCTCCTGCTAAATATGGACTGACATTAAAAATCCAAATACTGTCGTGAAAGGAATCCCAACCTCTGTTTGTCGAGGGACAGAAAAACTATGTTTTCTGACTTTTCGGCTGCGAGCTTCCAGCTGGGAAGTTTCGCAAGGAGTGGTGGAGTCCTTGCCGTGAGCCTCAGGAATTTACTGAGCTCGTTCACAGGACGCTGTCTGCAGCGTCTTACGCTAAAAAAAAATTAGTCATCCCTTCTCTGCCTGCCCGTGGCTGGGGGGAGCTTGCTGCGAGCATGCAGGATGCTTGGAAATATTTAAGGATTTTTTCCTCCTGTACAAGGAGTTCTAGAAACGACAGGAAATAAAACTGCGGCCCCAACAGGAGTTTTTCATCTTTATTTTAATTCCTGTTGCTGCAGCAGCCAGAGGCAGGGAGGGGAGGGATGTGCTCAGGGGGGTGCAGCCAGGATTGCAGGGAGGATTTGTCTCTCTCTGTCAAGCATCAGATGCAAACTCATGGTGTTATTCCCAGAGAGATTGGGAAACAGGCTCTGTGTGGAGCCTGGGGAGGAGGAGTGGGATCACAGGGATGGTCATGGCACTGCCAGCTCCCTGATGGCTTCTGCTGTGGCCAGGGTGAAGAGCCAGGATGCTTTTTGGGGAACAGGGACCACAGCTCCTCTAGGACATGGGGGTGCTGGGAGAAATAGACTCAGTGTTTGTGCCGGGCAGAAAGTGGGTACTGCCACCTTCCCATTCCACATGTTTCTCTCCATCCCTGCTGGAGAGCTTTCTGGGGGAGTGCCTGTGGGAAGCTCCAGGGTTTTTGCCCGATCTTTATTAAAACAGTTGGTTAAAGCAACTGGTTGGTTACAGTTGGATGAAGGTGGTGGAGTCATCGTCCCTGGAGGTGTGCAAGGAATAACTGAACGTGGCACTCAGTGCTCTGCTGTGGTGACAAGCTGGGGATTGGTCACAGGTTGGACTTGTGAGGTGATGATCTTGGAGGTCTTTTCCAACCAAAATGACTCTGGGATTCTGTGAAAGCAGTGGGGGATCCTGGGAGGTGCTGGAATAGATATTGCTCATTTCCATGGCACTGGTGCTGGTGCTGCTGTGTTGTTCGCAGACTAAGGAGACACAGCCCTGCCTTCCTGAAACAAATAACTAAATCTCTGTGCTGCTCCGTGATACTGGTCCATGTCCAACATCAACATCCTCGTGGATGACCAGTTTGAATTCCCCCTCTCCCTGCCTCCTTCTGCTGTCAGCCTACATATGTTCTGCTCCAACCCTCTGTGTTTCCAGCAGGGTGGTGGATCCCAATCCAGCAGGGAGGGTGCAGGCTGTGTGACCTGTGCCATGTTTGGCTGAGTCAGTGTCACTGTCATAGTCTGTGTGATGCCTCAAAACACTGGGGAGCGTGGGGTGGGATATTTTGTGTGGAACACAGCACCTGTAGTGCTTCTATAGGGTCAGGAGTGGCACCAGCTGCTGCCTGGTCCCCCTTGTGTGACACGAGCAGGAGGTCGGTCATCCCTGGCGGCCTCTCTCTGGGCTCATTCACAAATTGCATTTTCCTCTGGAGATAAAACAAATCCCCGGGCTTTCCTCTCATGGTGGAAGTCATTTGGAGGCGACCAGGTCCGTCACCATCCCCAAAGCCTGCGGACAGGAAGAGACACTTGAGCAGAGAGGTAGGAAGTGTCCACATTTAGAGCAGTGGCTGATTCATCTCCTGCTCTTAACTCCTTCCCCCCTGATTTTAGTGGGATTCAGCTGGTTTGCTTCAAGGCTCGGAGCCCAGGGAGGCTCTGGCTGGATCACAGAATACTGCTGGGTTTTGTACATCGTGTTTACGTGGTTTGGGGTGGGAAAGGAGCGGGGTGTACGGTTATCCGAATCGGATAACCGGAATGTCGGCAGTCACATTAGGGAGGATTAATATTTAATATATAGGGTATGAACCATTGTGCTTGATCACTATCTGAAGGGCTTAGGAAGAGATTTAGCGATAAGCAAGTGATTCCTAAGCTGTCCAGAATGATTTCTTGCATCTTCCTCTGGAGCAGCTGGTCCTGAATATTGCTAGAGGCTGGTGTGATCCTGTTTTTCCTGATGTCTCCAGTTTTTGTAAGTGTGCAGAGTGGCTTTCATCACGAGTGTTTGCTTCTCATTAAACTCACAAATACTCTGGAAACCCTTTTTCTCTGGTGCAGCTCATGTGGCTGGACTGTCAGCTGTGGTACTTGTCAGCACTTGAAACTTTTGTGTGTGGCCAAGGCTCGTGGGAAAGGTGTCGTGGGATGCATGGACGTTGTCACTGTCACATACATCTGCCCAGGCACTAGCCCAGAGGGAGCTCATTCATTCTTTTGTCTGTCTAACCTCTTTAGGAGGCCTCTGATGGGATCTCCAGGCTCCCACCATGGTCCTGGAACTCCCCATGAGAGCAGTGCTGCTTTCCAGAGTTCCTCATGTTGCCTTACATGGGATTTTTCTGCAGCTTGAGGTGTTTTGTAATACAGCAAGGTGGGGGCTGCCCCTCTGGGAAGGGGATTGCTGTGTTTGTGCAGGAAGGAGGTGATGGTGGGGAGTGCTGTGTCCAAGGCTGAAGTCCTCAGCACAATAAGGACTCAGAGTGACTCCAGAAGAAGCCATAAAGATGCTCCAAGGGCTGGAGCCCCTCTGCTCTGGAGCCAGGCTGGAGAGCTGGGGGTGTTCACCTGGAGAAGGTTCCAAGGCGGCCTTAGAGCGCCTTCTAGTGCCTAAAGGGGCTCCAGGAGAGCTGGAGAGGAACTGGGGACAAGGGATGGAGTGACGAGGCAAGGGGAATGGCTTCCCACTGCCAGAGAGTGGGTTAGATGGGATATTAGAAAGAAATTCTCCTCTGTGAGAGTGATGAGGCCCTGGCACAGGGTGCCCAGAGAAGCTGTGGCTGCCCCTGGAGCCCTGGAAGTGTCCAAGGCCAGGCTGGACGGGGCATGGAGCAACCTGGGATAGTGGAAGGTGTCCCTGTCCATGGCTGTGGGTTGGAACTGGAAGCTCTGTCAGGTCCCTTCCAAGCCAAACCATGCTGTGATTCCACGATTCCATGCCAGGGCACTCAAATAATGCATCTCCAGAGCCACATGGCGTGCAGGTTTGAGGGTTGTGTCTCCATGAAGGGAAACCCTCCTTTAGGCTGCAGGGGGGTGTGTGCCTGCACCTCCCTCCCTCCCTCCGTGCCCCAAATCAGAACTCTCCTGGCTGAAAGCATCAGCCGTAGCTGTCAGACCCGCCGGGCTCTGGTTGCTCCTGTGGTACCTCTGTGGTTATGGCAGCTGCAGTTTTGATGGTGGCAGTCAAAACACCTGAGTGTGGGTTGGGTTTTGGCATATTGGTCATGCAGAAAATCCTGATATCTACTGTAACAAGCGTGGAGGTTGGAAGTCTTTTTAAAATTTGGACTGCTTTTTTCCACAAAATATCTGTGGAAGATGTAGAGAATCAGGCAGTGGTTTGAGTTGGAAGGGACCTTAAAGCTCATCTCCTTCCAACCCCCTGCCACGGGCAGGGACACCTCCCTCTAGCCCAGGTTGCTCCAAGCCCTGTCCAACCTGGCCTTGAGAACACTCCTTTTATTCTCTGTGCAAATAGATCACTTGCTTAGGCAGCAGCAACTCTTTATTCCAGAATAATTTGTTGTCCTAATTCCTTCCTGTTGAAGCAACTCCATTTTGCATGGAATAATTAGCACTAATTTGGGCCTGGGATGGAAAACAAGAGTTCTCTGACTTCAGAGGAGCAGACAAGAGCGTAACCTCTGCCTTTCCTGAGTGAGTCAGGTCATGCCGTGCCATCCCTCCTCTGAAGCAAAATTATAAACCTGTCCGTGAGACCAAACATTCCAGGTTGGTAGGAGGGAGCAGGAGGTGGAGGTGTCACTGCTTTTAAGCCTTCTGCTGTTGCAGGGAGCTGAGGACAAGTGTGGTGAGGGGGGACAGAGCAGCAACTCCTTCCTTCTTGGCTGACACTGAGGAACAAATAAACAGAAATGTTCTCACTGTGCTGATGTGAAAAGCTGCTTCTGAGCCAGCCTGGCCTGTTGGTGGATTCCTGGCGCCCCAGCCAAGTACTTGAGACCTTTTTATTGCCATAACGAGGACTTCCTCATCCTGCCCCGCAGTCTGACTCGATCTGTGGCTATTTTCTGGTCCTTCCAGGAAGACATCCCTGCTCTGCCTTCCTTTGTGTAGGGAAGGGAAACCAGCCAAATGCCTTCCCTACCCCAAATCCCTGCGTGTCTGAAGAAGGGCAGGTGCAGGGCATCCTTCCTGGTTTACTTGGGAAGCATGAGATGAATTCCAGTGCAAAGCTGTTGCAGGCAGGATCTCCCCTGCCTGTCTCCCAGCTGCCTTCCTTGATTCTGGTACATTCATTATTTGCTGATGGGGTTGTGAGCACTGAGGCTGTGAACATCTCTTCAGGATGAGTCCTGGAAGCCGTGGAAATGGGAGATGTCCAGCCTGGAAATCCCAGCTGGCAGAAAATTGGTTTCCATTGGCTTGATACCTGACCACCAGGCACCTTGGCTGATGGATGCTGCTTAGACAAAGAGCTTTAAGACCTGGATTCATAATTTGGTGGTCCAAGACACTTCTTGGCACTCCAAACTCCATCAGTAAAGGTGTGTTGTAGGCTCATTGTGGAGGTGCTGCAGCAGCATACCTGTCTGAAAAACAGCGTTTGGCCTGTTGGAGCTTGTAGGTTTTGTGTATCCAAGTTAAGTCATAGGTGACAGGAAGGCTGGATCCAGGTATGAGCAGTGAATCAATCGGCTCTGGATTGCTCTGGGGTTGAACCAGCTCCCCTGGGATGACTGTCCTCCCATATCACGCCTGATGTTTCGAAATGATCTCTGATTGTACTGATGATCTAAACCCCAGGGGTTTACCTGGCTTTGGGCTCCACCCCATCAGTGGTGACCTTGCTCCGGGACTGGGGAGAGCAGCAATTCCTGGTGTGACTGCTGAAGGCAGGATGTCTCCCTGGGTCTGTACTCACGTGCTCTTCCCCAGGGAGTTGGGGATCATCTGCCCAAAACAGAACTTGCCGAGGGTCTCCCCAAAACTGATACCCAGCCATCCTCACTTGTCCTGTGGGAACACTGATAATGGAATCACAGAATCACAGGATGGTTTGGTTGGAAGGGGCCTCGAAGATCATCTCATTCCACCCCCTGCCATGGGCAGGGACACCTTCCACTATCCCAGGTTGCTCCAAGCCCTGCCCAACCTGGCCTTGGACACTTCCAGGGCTCCAGGGGCAGCCACAGCTTCTCTGGGCATCCTGTGCCAGGGCCTCATCACCCTCACAGGGAAGAATTTCTTCCTAATGTCTGATCTAAACCTATTCTCTTTCAGAGTGAAGCCATTCCCCCTTCTCCTGTTACTCCAGTTTCTCTTCACCTTTCCTGTAGGCTCTCTTCAGGTCCTGGAAGGCCCCAATTAGGTCATCTCAAAGCCTCTTCTTCAGGCTGAGCAATCCCAGTTCTCTTTCCTCATAGCAGAGCTGCTCCATCTCTCTGATCATCTGGTGGCCTCCTCTGGACTCTCTCCAACAGGCCACAGTGGTGAACATTCCAGCTAAGCAGCAGATCCTCCTGAATCCCTGTGATTGTGTGGGCTCCATCCCTTGCTTTCCACCTGTATTTTTAGAGGTAGTGTGTCAATTCCTCCTCTGGGGATTTCAAACACTTCAATCACAACCTCAGGGCTGATAGTACTAATTTGTGTGAGTAAATGACATTGTGGTCCATGTCACAGAGGGTTCTGCAGCCAGGAAATCTCTTCCTGGCCCCAGTGTGATTGCAGCCAGCTCAAAGTCCTCCTTGCTCCCAGTCAGGCATCTCTTACTCCATCCCCAAAAAACTCTGCTACACCCAGTGCAGACCCAGCCCTGGACCAGGGACAGGAGAAACGGGGCTGGAGGAAGAAGTGACCAACTAAGGCAGGGAAATAGATGGAAGGAAAGCCAGGAAGGAGCTCAGGTCTGGCTGCTGGTGGCAAGGGTGGTCCGAGCCACTCAGCCAAACCAGGAGCAAAGGGACAGACATCCCACTCCCAATCCCAATGCTGTTAGAGCTTTTTGGAAGGCTGAAACCTTCAAATAAGTACATCTCATTGAATAAGAGGAGAAATATGAAGAACAGGATTTGCTTTTTTGTGTGTGTGTGAGGTTTTTTTTAAAAAAAAGCATTTTCGTGGTTTATAAAGATTCCAGTAGTGCTCTGGGAAAGCGCAGCCTCCCGTTCCAGGCACCGTGTTCAGCACAGAAATATCCTGGCTCTCGACCTGCAGGTCTTGAGGTACCATAAATTTTTCTGGTGATAGTGTGTGGCAGGCCAACATGCAAAACTTTTCCTGCTGCCTTACAATTCGAATCATGTTTTTATCACGGCAGCAGATAATCATCTTGCTCGTGTTCCAGAAGCGAAGCTCTTGTGGATGTGTTTGAGAAGCCTGAAAATAAATACATTCACATGTGTTTGCCAGTGTTGTTGAACACATGGTGTGTCTTAGAGCCTCTGGATTTCACTCTGTTGCAAACTGGCCACTCCTGAAGGCTCAGACGTACAACTTTAGTCCAAATGCTGCAGTTTCATACCCCTTCCATAGCAGATATTAATGCCATCCCCTAAATGATGAATTAGAGATGAACGGAGATGAGTTAGGAATGAATTATAAATTGGAAAGCATGGATAATCCTCAAGATTTTCTCTTGAGGAGACTTTAAACCTATTTGGCTACAGGCAAATAGATGTTTTTAATCCCAGTTGCCGTGTAGAATTTGCATCCTCCTTCCAGTGGCAGGGTGGGAATGCCTGGTGGGATCTTTGGGTGGCTTGGTGGCAGCAGCTTGTCTTTGGATACTGAGACTGGGATTAGAGAGGTTCAGTTATTTTCTAATCTTATCTAGGAAGTGTGCTTGACAACCCTTTCCATGAAGAAATTTTCCCTTCTATCCCATGTAAACCTCCCCTGTCACAACTTGAGGCTATTCCCTCTCATCCTATCCCTGTTCCGTAGCAGCAGTCTGACCCCCACCTGGCTCCAACCTTCTATCAGGGAGTTGTACTCAGCCAACTCATTTATCATCTTTTCTATACCTGTCCTGGCCTTCAGTGGTTGTGTGGGAGTTATTTTTTGCCTCCAGCAGGTACCTGGAGGTGAAATCTGTGGCCCAACCGTTCATCTGTGTTCCAGCAGTGGCTGAACTGGGGCTGTGCTTCAGCTCTGGCTGTGCAGGTCTGGCCTCCCAGAATCCAACATCCAAACAAATAAAATAGGAATAATAAAATAGGAAATGGCTAGCTGAGAGAGAAAAGCAGCTTTGGAAGGGCTGAGGTGAATCTCTGCTCTCCTGAGAGGTAAATAAAAGGTACAATCATCTTTTCTCATCTCTCTCATCCCCTCCTCAGCCAAGGCTCCAGAAAGGATGACAAACCTGGTGGCTGCCTCAGTGTTTTCCATCTTGGATCCATCAGCATTTAGGATGGTTTGGAGGGTCCCCAGGTGTCTCCATCCCTCTTGGTGGCTGCTGTGAGGGTCCCTGTGGCAGTTCATGTCCCTCAGCCAGGGCTGCAGGGGAACTCCTGGTGATACAGGTGCAAAACCAGTGCTGCAGGTGCATATTCACAAAGGTGAGACATCTCCTGTTCCACTCAGGAGAGGCTGTGGAGGCACCTGAGTATCTGATACTGCTTCTTGGGTCCAAGTTTTATCCATGGCATAATAAAGGATTTTTCATGTTCCTTAAAATGTTTTAGAGCAACTTTTGTGCCTGGGCAAAGGTATTTGCCTTTTTGTCCAGGATATTCTGTGGGGGTTGTTCGAATTTATGTAACTTCCCATATGTTGCCCTCTTGTTGAAGAGAAATTGTGAAATGCAGGGAGCTGCTTTAAAAGGATACATCCTCAGCTGGAGCTCGGCCTGTTTGTGGCCAGAAAAGGGGAACCTGGGAGCCCTCTGTCCCTGTTTCCTCTGTGGCACAGCTGAGTGAGCAGCATGGGATGAAGCACCTGATGCTGCCCCATTGCCCAACGCTGGGATGCTGCTGCAGGAGGAGGCTGTGCTGAGCTGGCAGCAGGCTCCAGAGCAGGCACCTGCTGTGAGGGTGATGGTTTCTCCATGGAGGGGCTGCAGCCCTGGCATCGTTCCCTGCAAGCTCCTTTCTCCTTTCCGAAGCTGCTGCATTCCCTGCAGTGCCCCTCTGCCCAGTTTAGGTGGAGCTTTAAGTCAGTGTTTATTGAACCACTTTGCTGGACCAGGTCTTGCCAGGTGCTGCTTGGTCTGCATTCCCGTGTTTATCACAGAATCATGGAATTGTTTGGGTTGGAAAAGCCCTCTGAGACTGAGTCCAACCATTCCCCCAGCACTGCCAAGGCCACCACTGACCCATGTGCCCAAGTGCCTCATCCGCGTGGCTTTTAAATCCCCCCAGGAATGGGGACTCCAGCACTGCCCTGGGCAGCTGTTCCAATGCCTGACCACCCATTTCCATGAAGATTTTTTCCCAAATATCCAATCTAAATCCCCTGGCACAGCTTGAGGCCATTCCCTCTCCTCCTGTCCCTGTTTCCTGGGAGCAGAGCCTGAATCCCCCAGGCTGTCCCCTCCTGTCAGGGAGTTGTGCAGAGCCAGAAGGTCCCTCCTGAGCCTCCTTTTCTCCAGGCTGAGCCCCTTTCCCAGATCCCTCAGTCACTCCTGGGGCTCCAGACCCTTCCCCAGTTCCATTGAGCATATCAAGGGGGTCTGAGGGAGCTCAGCATCCTGCAGATCCACATTTGTTGGCTCCTGTGGGACACAAGCCCAGCAGCTGGTAGGAGTTTCATGGCTCTTGTTCTCTGCAAACTTGAACAAAGCCCTTCACTCACCACCCAGGTCATTTCTGCTTATCATTTCTGAAAATGGTTTAGTCTCAAGTGCAAGAGGAATTGTTGGCAGGATGCTGGCAGAGCTTGGAGCCTGCCTCCACTGGGGAATTACACAGCATGTAATCAGGGTCTCCAAAAACATCCCTTCCAATTCCCTCTCCAACCCCCCTGGAGCAAAGCCACGAAGCCCAGCCACTGAACAAACCCCTCTTTTGAACTTCAGGGCTGAGAAACTGAATTTGCCCTCTGCCAATTGCTCTTGTTTGACTGGTGGACAGAGAATGAGGAAGTTTGTGCACAAGTGGATGGGAGAGGTGGGAAGTCCTGAGGGGAAAAAGTCCTTCAGGGATGAGCCATGCAGGTCTGATGGTAACTGGAAACTTCAGACAGGGCTCCTGGACAGCCAAGGCAGCCTCAGCAGTGCCGGGAAAACTGAGCTCCTCCACATCCAAACCCAGGAATTGGCCTGTTCAGTGGGGTTTTTTTGAAGTTACTGCAAGATCATGAGTGTCTTCAGGAAGCCAGCAGCTTTGCAGTTGCTCAATACTCACTCAGCTGCTTTGGCATGGGTTATTTGGAATGGTTTTATTTTTGTAGAATGGATTCAGAGTTACCAGCGTGGGATCTTTGGAGATGAGTGTGTTTAGCTGCTGTGGAGAGAGATTGTGGCAAGGTGGGGCCTGGCTTGGTGACTGTGGCTTCACTGGAGGTGATGTTGCAGCAGCCTCTGGGCAGCATAGCGGAATAGAACACCAATCTTGTAGTTTAATCTGTTTAAACCGTCTCTGCTGCACAAAACAAATTCCTGCCTTTTGCTGCCCAGAATGTTAGAGTTTCATAGAATCATTGAATCATGGAGTGGTTTGGGTTGGAAGGGACCCTAAAGACCATCTGGTTCTACCCCCCTGCCATGGGCAGGGACACCTTCCACTACCCCAGGTTGCTCCAAGCCCCAAACAAACTGGCCTTAGACACTTCCAGGGATCCAGGGGCAGCCATGGCTTCTCTTGCATTTGAAGGGCGGAAATCTCACCTGCTCCAATTTAGCTTAGTTTAGGAGAGAATCTTTAAAATTGTGTTTTGAAGCCTTTAAGGCTTCATCCTCTTAGGGGACTCATGGTGCTGTGTGTGTGCAGGGGGATTTCATTTTGGGCTGTTCAGTAGTACCCCACAGGCCAAGAAAATTGGCACGGATTTCAGGGAATTTGAGTTCCTGAAGCCCTGAAATTCCACCCAGCTGTGCCAGAGGAGGTATTGCTGCCCAGCTGAGATCAACGCTTCATATTTGATATTGAATTCTCCCTCCCCTGCTGCTTCATTAAGGCAGTGGAGTTACAGAAATGTCAGTAATTAACTAATGAAGGACACGGGTGGTAGCGCAGTAACAGCTTCCCTAGGTGCATGGCTGTTATTCCAGGGTTTTCAATCCAACGTGGAAAGGTCATCTCTGCCATGCTCATCATGGCTGTGACTGGTCCCATCCCACACCAAACACTTTCTGTGCCACTTCAGCTGTTTCCAGCCCCCTGGATGGTCATGGCAATGCATTCCATGGCCCCCCTCCAAAATGGGACTTCAGGCAGACTCCCAGCCCTGCCATCAGATCCCGAGCCCAGGGTAGGAACAGGATTGCCACTTGCACTTTTTTTTTCCCCCATTTTGCCTGTTACAGGAATTGCTGCTGATTTCTTCAAGCATTCCTTGAGCTTTGTCTTCACTGGCAGGACTGGCCTGTTGGCACAGAGCATTTCCAGGACGATTGTTTTGCTGTGGAGGTGACAAATGGCAGCTCAGCTCCTTTGGGATGCTGTGACCACTTCCCAAGGGAGCACCTGGAATGCAGAGCTCAGGCCTCCAGGTCTCTCCCTGTCCTTATTAAAGTCCTTATTTAAGGTCCTGCAGGCTCTGCTCTGGGGAGATTCAGAGTTCAGCCACTGGATTAATGAATTTTGCTGGGTTTTTTTGAGAAACAATCCTGTGTGAATCCTTGGGAGGCTGCGTGGCCTCTGACAGGTGCTGTGACACAAACCCACCTTTGGACCCGGGCTACCAAGTTCCATCTTTGGGCCAGCTCTCAGATAAGAGTGGCTTTTGCCAAAGACAGGATGGTATTTTCTGTCCTTCCTGTAGGAAGCTCTTGCAGTGACCCTCTTGTGGCTCTTCAGCCAGTTCTGAAGCATCTCTGGCTACCCCAATTTCCCTGTGGTCACTTGATGTGCAGTTACAAATGACCCCATCAAACTGTGGTGTTGGATGTTATGTTAGAATTGATTATTCTCATTGCTGATGGTTTTACGTCATATATTTTTGGAAGCTGGGCCCTGATTTTACTTTGAAACAGTCAAAACATTGAGTAAAACACTCCAAAGCTTTCAAAGTATTTGAACTACATTCTTCCTTCAGACATTTTCAGTCATTTCCATCCTAGATATGACCCCAAATATCTGCTCTGAGCTGTGCCCAGGTTGCAGACACCCTTGGATCTACCTCCAGAGAGAAACAAGAAGCCTGGGGAACATTGGGAATGATGTTTTGGGGGAAAGGAATTGAAAATGAATGTGGTGGTTAAATCTGTTCTTGCTAGTAAGAGCCACTTGAATTTATTTTTGGGTGCAATTTTGGTCCATCCTAATCTGGAGCTAAATTCATGACTTGCTTTTTGGATTGTCTCCTCCTTCCCTCTTGGCCTCCAGCTGCCAAATCCTCCCTTCTCCCCCCGTGCCCTGGCACTCAGAATTGCAGCATCCCGAGCTCCAGCACTGCAGATGTGCCAGATGGAGACACTGAGCTCATGCAGGGTCACAATTCTGGAAGCAACAAAAAAATGATGACTTGAGAAAAACCTTGTTTGTACTGAATTTTGTCAGAGCCCAGCGAGGTTGAACAGGCACCTTGGAAGCTTCGTGCCAGAGAACTTCCAAGTGTTACTGCTGTTCATGGAATGGTTTTAGTTGAAAGGACCTTCAAGACCATCCACTCCAACCAGCAGGGACACCTTCCGCTAGATCAGGTTGCTCCAAGCCCCATCCAACCTGGCCTTAAAGCCACAAATGTCCTCTGCTTTTACAAACCTTTCCCCTAAATTGTCTTCGTAGACAAAATCACACATTTGCTCGTTTAATTCTTCCGCTTGTGATTTTTCTTTCCTCTGGTCAGGGTTGTTTCTCAGCAGCTTTGAGTGCAAAGATGCCTACTTGTTAAGACTTTCCTGGCTGCAGCGTTGAAACTCTTTAATATTCCTGTCTTCTGCGAGTTTTCTTCCATGAGCTTTCCTTCACTTGCCATCCTCCTTCCATTTTTTAAAGCCTGCCTTGCTCACAGATTTGGTGCCTGGTGAGGGACTGGGGTTATTCCCATTGTGTCACACCAGGCTGCCTGCTGTCCCCAGGGAAAAGGGGAGAGATGTGAAATAAAAGGAGGAGTTGGTGCTTCCAAGCTTGTTGAGAAATGCTGGCTTTTTTTGAGAAGTGCCCTAAGCCTGAAGTCTCTTGCTTGGAGAACAGGTCTGATGTGCATAATGATGCTGACCACTTCCCACTGCAGTTGCCTGGTCCAAAATGTATTTATTCCCTCAGCCTAGAATAAAACATCCTGCAGGAGCTTCATGTTTAATAATAATCTACCAAACCTTGTGATCTTAATAATCTGTTAAACCTTGTCATCTTTGTTTTCAAGTGCTGTGAGCTGAACTCAGTGGTTTAGTCACAGAATCATGGAATGGTTTGGGTTGAAAGGGACCTTTAAAGGCCATCCCATTCTAACCTCCTGCCATGGGCAGGGACACCTTCCACTAGACGAGGTTGCTCCAGGCCCCATCCAGCCTGGCCTTGGACACTTCCAGGGATAGGACAGCCTGGACAACCTATGCCAGTGCCCCACCACCCTCACAGGGAATAATTTCTCCCTAATATCCAATCCAAACCTATTCTCTTTCAATTCTGTCCTACAACCTCCCTTTCACCTTGGCGTCAGCTGTGCCTCTTTCACCATTAACATCTGCACTTAATATTCCCACTTCCTGCTTAATAATTTCGGGGTTCAAGCCCTCTCTTGTCCAAACTTAGTGTTCTCTGGGGCCCTGGCACAGCAGCATTGGCTCTTCATTAGTCCCTGGCTGAGCAGGGAGCGCCGCTGCCCCGGTGCCGAAAGGAAATGAAGATGTGAAGAGTTGATGAGGTGTTTCATGGCAGGGGTGAGCTGATGTAAGATGGAGGGGGTGTTGTTTTGGAGAGTTTATTTTTCTGTTCCCGGCTTTCTGCACGTGTTGGACCACTTCTGGAGGTGAGTAAGGCAGCTCAGCTTGCTTACCTTGGCACGAACGCGGTGCTCCAGTGCAGCACCCTGTCCTGGCCAGCGTTTTGGCAGGTTGGCAAACGAGCTGTCCCACTGTGGCTGACACAGAGCCTGGCACGGGTGGCTCTGGGAGTGCCTGGGGTGGGAGGTGATGAAAAGGGAGCTCTCACCTGGTGGCAGTTGCCTGTGTGATCATCCACCACAGAATTCCCAGCTCCGTTCGGTGCCCTGCATGCCTGACTCCTGCCTCTGGTTAGGCTGAAATGAAAATGTGGGAACCAGATGTGACCCGCCAACACTATCTTGTTTAACACCCTATCTCCAGATGTTTCTAGCTTGTAGTGCTAATTTCTACTTGCAGTTATCCAAGAGCCAAATCCAAGATGTTTGCTGCCTTTAGGAAGAGGAGTCCAACTGACCTTAATGTTATCTCTTGCTTTGCTTGATCCCACATCTCTTGCATGCAGGTGGGACAAGCCTGTCCGTCTCCAAACTGTCCCTTCCACCTCAAAATCATCCTGCAGGGAAGTTTTTTCTTCATTATCTGGGTAAGAGGATTGAAAGGCAAGATGAATCAGCTTTTTGCCCAGGAAATTCTGTACTTTGCAAGGGCATTTCATCACATCTTTTCTGAAGGCTGTAAGAGCAGCTTTCTCCAAGGGATGCTCTTCCCTTGGGACTGCACATGCTTTTCTTAAATTTCACCAGCACGTGACCACGGGGCACGGAAGGACTCGCAGGAATGTTCCTAACTCCCTCTGAAAGGCAAGCTGTTCTCTCAGCCTCTTGCAGAATCACTCTGACAGGAGATACTGCAATCAGGCTGCAGAGGTAATTGCATTTGTAATGTGAAAGACAGAACAGGGTCTACAATTCTCATCCCTGACAGGCTCTGGGGGGACTCAAGGTAGTCCAAAAAAAACCACCCAAACCAACAGACCCAGCCATTGCTTCTGACATTTGTGATTGGTCTGGGCAAAACATTAGGAAACAACATACTCAAGGGGACAAGATGATCTCATACAGCTGACTTTAAAGCAACATGCTCCCTTGGAAACTCGTTTCCATGCCTATTCCAGAGCGCTGGCTGCTGCCCGGATCTCCCCTGCCCCCCCTGGCCCAGCTCAGCTTAGTCAGCAAGTTCCAGTTCAACTTCTGCCTTTTATTTTGTGCCTCTACCTGAGTTAGCTCCATTCCTCAGTAACCAGCTCTTTGTCAGAGGAAAGGCTTCCAGGATGCTGCCAGCAACTCATTGTGCATTTCCTGAGGAGAACTGCTTGCTTTTAAGTAGTTTGCCTGAAATCTTGACTCTTCCAGTGCAGCTAAGGCTTCCTGTGTTGTTTGGCTTTCTTGAGATGAAGTTCCAGCCACCCACATGTGCTGTCTGCATTTAATTCTGGGTCTGGAGAACAAATCTGTGCTGTAGGGTTTCGCCATCGCCGTGTTGTTGTTCCTCTGACATTGCGATATGTGACCATCCCCAGTGTGGCAACTGGGATTTACAAGCAGCTCTTTATTGCTGTTGGATTTTGAAGGGTGTGGAGATAGGGGCTGGGCTGGAGCAAGCTACAGGGGTTGGATACAGCAGTGTTGAAGGAAGTCACAGCTGGAGCCCGGTGGCTTGAGCAAGAGATGCTTCTTCCATGGCACATCCTGCCTGGTCCTTCCTCAAGTGCAGGTAAGAGCTTTATGATGTTCACAGCTCTTTAGTATGAAGACAGTGGAAGGATCTTGACATCCCAGGTGGAGATGAGCTTGTTTGCATCCAAGTTCCTCAAGGTTTTCCTCTAATAAAGCCGTGGCGTTCCCTGTTTGGCTGGCTCAAGCGCCAGGCT
Organism: Picathartes gymnocephalus; assembly: GCA_013390045.1. NCBI lineage: Eukaryota > Metazoa > Chordata > Aves > Passeriformes > Picathartidae > Picathartes > Picathartes gymnocephalus. Next base: position 497,636 of record WEKY01057643.1, on the reverse strand, counting down.
GGTTTCTTTCTTCTATGTCATCAGAGGTGTGGTGTGGACTTTCCCAACAGAACATTGCTCATTCATTCCATTTTTTGAGAAAGAATAGAACAGATTATCTTTTCAGGGCCTGACTCTTGCTGGTTTTTCGGGAGCAGGTGCCAGCAGCTGGTGTGGCCATGAAGTGATACAGGAGAAGCTTGTCCAGAACCGACTGTAGCTTCATCTCTGAAGGATTTACCCTCCCTGAAAGGTTTCCATTTTCATGAAATCCACCTGTAGCAATGAAACCTGAAAAAACCATGAACTCCCACCTCCAGCAGACTGGCTGGTGTTGGTCTTGTTTGGGTTTTTAGCTGGGGAGAATGAGTCAGCCTGTCCTCAGAAAGCACTAGGACTATTGGCACCACTTGACCAGCGTTTCCTGTTGCTCCCTTTTGTTTCTCTCTTTTTCCTTTTGTTGAAGCTTTTAGGGCCTGGGTGCACATTTGTGAGAGTGTCTGGATGTTTCTCACTACTGGGACCCTACTGTGTGTCTTCTCTGCACATTTTTTTTCAAAAGAAAGATGCACAGATCAAGACCTCGTCCAAACCTCAACTTCTAGAATCGTAACTCTAACTGCTGGCCTTAGGGAGCTGTCAGCTCCACAAATAAATCTTTATAAATCAGCATTTTCACTGTAGAAATTCACACAACTTGATTGCAAAGTTGCTTAAAGCAGAACAAAATAAAATATATTAACTGTTTTGGGGTGAAGCTTTAAAGGTAGGTTAGGTCACAGAGGACTGATGACTATGAAGTTATGGCAAACTCATACCAAACTCCTGTGTTTGGTCCCTGGGATATGGCCTTGGTGCCTCAGACCATGCCTTGCATGCCAGGAGCTCGTATTTTTTGTTGTTCATCCCTTTTTCCTAAAGAAAGGAAGGCAGCGATGCACCGGAATGCCAGAGCAGAGCATGTGTGCCAGGGTGCTGAAGGCACATCTTTGTCTTGTCAGCATGTGGGATATCAGCATGGCAACCGATGCTTTTGGGGATGGGAACCATCCCGACCGAAGCCGGAGCAGATGGGATGCGCAGCCTGAACCAGCCCGTCTCGTTTATGCTTTATTAATTAGACATGTTATCAGAGTCATCTGTGTTTTCTTTCCTTTTCTCCTTTCCAAACCAGTTCTGCTGCTTCGCTGCCCGCAGAGGCTCTGATGAGGAGCCCAGTTTGAATCCCTGAGACTTGCATGGCAGCACTTGTTCATTGTGGTCTGTGTTAGCGCCATAAAAACTTTGGGCAGAGAACTCAGAGGAGCTTTGTGAGCTCTGGGGATCAGAATTTTGGGAGTTGATGCTACTGCCCTCGTAGCACATCTTCCCCATATGTATTGTCAGTGTTTGTGAGAATTTCCACAATTTGTGTTAATCACAGAACCACAAAATGGTTTGAGTTGGGAATGACCTTAAACACCAATTTGTTCCAAACCCTGCCCTGTGCAGGGACACCTTCCACTATCCCAGGTTGCTCCAAGCCCTGTCCAGCCTGGCCTTGGGCACTTCAGGGGTGAGGCAGCCACACCTTCGCTGGGCAACCTATGCTGCTACTTGCTGTAGGATGCTTAAAAACTGACAGGGATCAAAAAGGTGACTGGATAAACTTATGGAAGGAAAATATAAAGATCCTTGGGTAGAAACAGTCCATGCTGAAGACTGGGAAGTGTTCCGGGGAGAAAATGGTACATGCTGGTGTGGGTCTGACCTTGCTTCCTAACCCTGCTGCTGGTTGCTGTTGGAGGTATTGAATCAAACAGATCTCAGATTGGGTCTGTCATGCGCATTGGGACAGTCTCAGGCTGCCCCTGTGCACACTCAGTTTTAAGATTTTGCTGAAAGAGAGAAAAGCCTTTTCATGTGCTGGGGTGGAAGCCAGGAGTAGGGATTTTCTCAGATTTCCCTTTGAACCTTTATCTCCCAGCAGGTTAATATCTGAATCCTCAATGTCAGAGCCCTTTATCTGTATGTAAGGGTGAAGCGGGTCGTATAACTCTTTGAGTTCATAGTCTCTTAGTCTCAAGCTGCTCCAGTGGAGGTTCAGGCTGGTCATTATGAGGAAATTCGTCATAGAAAAAGTGATAAAATACTCGACTGGGCTGCCCAGGGAGGTGGTGAAGTCCCTGTCCCTGGAGGAGCTTAAAGAAAGACTGGACGTGGCACTCAGTGCTCTGGTCTGATTGACAGGGTGGTGATGGGTCACACCTCAATGGACTCAGTGATTTTGGAGGTCCTTTAGAACGTGGGTGATTCTGTGTGTGCCCATCTCTGATGTGGGAGATGGTGAAACAGGAGTTGGACTCGATGATCCCTGGGTGGGTCCCTTTGAGCTCAGGATATTCTGTGATTCTCTGAAACCCCATAAAGGCAACCTGAGTGTCCCTTCTGGGTCTGTTTTATAGCCACCATTTGGCAAGGTGAAGGGAAGACCTATGGATTTGCTTTGTCTGATGCCCTTCCAGGGAAAATTCCCACTCATGGAAGGAGCAGCAGAATCATCCCTGCACACACGGTGGGGAAATGACTTTTAACGTTGGGCTGGCTTGGATACTGCCCAGATCCCTGCCCTTACAGCAGAACAAGATGATGACCATGTCCAGGCTCTTCCCTGGCACACACACTCAGCATTTGTTATCCCTGCAGTCGTTTTCCCAGGCATGGCGTGCCTTTGTGCAGGCACAGCGTCCACCCTGCTAATAAGATGCTGGTGTCTTCTATCAGCCACTTAATTGGGCCCCTCGGTGCTGGGGTATTTCCTGCTGCTGCATCCTCTTCCCGGAGCTACGCCTCCACCTCGGGAACTTCCCCGCTGATGAAGATGTGATGCTGAGCTCTCCGCCGTGCCCGAAGCCAGCGGAGGTTAAATCCCAGATAAAGCTTTGGGATTGCTCGCAGCCTTGGGGGGGGTGCACACGCTGAGAGGTTGCTGGAGGCATTTTAATTGCGTTGTGTTTATCGAGCTGCCTGTAAACACAGCAGGAGGTTGCTGCTTCTCCAGAGCCTGGGAGCCAAAGGTGTATTGATCCCAGGGAGCTGTGGGACACAGGTACACGCTGGTGGAGATCTCAGCCGGGCTGTTTCCAGCTGAGGGTGAAATTTCTCTGTGTCCTGCGCTTCCTCCTCAACTCAAGTCAAGCTGTAGCGATTTTATAACCCAACTTTGTCAGCTGATTTCTGCCCAAAGCAAGAAGCCCTGTTGCTAGGAGTGGGGTGGGGGAGAGGAAAACCTCAGGAATACACATCTTCAGCAGTCCAGCACTGCAGATAACATTGAGTCACTGCTGAAAGCCTCAAAGCAAAACAGATGTTCAGTTTTTAGTGACTAAGTTAAGTATTAAAGGTACCAGATGAGCAAAGTTTTAACTGAGGTATTTAATTTGTGGTTGGCAGCTGAGACAAAGCATGAGCAAACAAGGTGCAATGCAGAAATGGTCTCTGTCCTGTCTTACACATGCCAGTGTGTTTTCATGAAACTTTTTTTGTTCCATTTTCTCCCATTTTTAAAATATGTCTTTCCGGCTTGACTCATTCTCTCTGTAGTTGTAACCTTTAGTTCTGGGTGGGAAGGCAATTATTTTGTGAGACATGAGACCAGTGGCAGGCTGAGTGGGCTCTTGTTGCTGCCTCTGTCATCTCCTTGTTTGACAAGTCACTTCTCCAGGAGTGGTTTGTGTCTCTGAAGTTGGGGATAATTACATGTCTTCTCAAAAATGAGGAAACTGGACTTAATGGTGCATCTGCTCAGCCTGACTTTTGAATTCATGAATGAGTAGAAAACTTGGAATGGGACTGTCATGCAGCTGTTAGCCTTCGAGCAAGAGACAATTTTTGATGACTTTGAAAAAAAAAAAATTAGGATGAGGACTGCGATCGCAGGATTCTGGGCTCGTTGGGCAGCCAACACTGGGAGCTGCTTGAGCTGCTGCTGGTGGAGGTGTTGGGTTCCCATTGCTTTGATCCCTGGTCAGAAACCTGCAGCCCTGTCTGGCTGTGTGGAACAGAGGTGCTGAATCCCTCCTTGCCACTCAAACCTGAGCAGGTGATAACATAAAAGGGAAGGAATTGTGTCCTGGTCCCTCTTCTCAGCATGGAGTGCTTGTGGATTCCTCAGGTCCAATAAATACCTAATGTGAAACACATTAAAATCCTGAGAAAAAGGACCCTGATCAGAACTTCCCTCCTTGGTAAGTCCATAAATGAGCTCTCTCTGTACTTTCTGGAGGAGTGACTCGCATTTTGGCTGCTCAGCACCACAGGAAGGACAGAATAGACTTTGGGTTGCTCTCCCTGGTGTGTGGGAAGTGGATCTGTACTGCTAAACCTATGTGGGAGCTGAAGCCAAGGCTCCATCCCACCGGTCCTGCAGGATTTAGGGGTTTTTGGCAAGTTCTAGATGGTTTCTATTAAGAAAAAGCTTTTTGGATCTCTTCTGAGGGTGCCTCCCTTTGGAGGCTTTCTCAGGAGCCCATGTGCTGAGCACTTAACCTTCCACCCCACTTAAGGGAAGAGAGGCAGACACCAAACCCTGTTGGCACCTTATTTCACTTAATTCTCACATTTAATTGTTCTTCCTTCTGCTTTTATGAGAGTCTCTGCCAAAATCAAGAAGCTAAAAAATTAAAGTAATTATTGTGGTGATGGAAGCACTCAAAGAGGCCACCAGGCTTCTGGTCTGTGTGCTGTGGAGGAAGGAGCAGACTGGGATTGAGCTCATCTCCTGGGACACGCTGGGCTCCAAGAGTTAATTTTGTTCCTGACTTCTCTGTCCATGAGTAATCCATTTGTGCTGGGAGGAAATGGCAAGTTCTTGCAGCAAGGACAGGCTTCGCTGCTGGAGAAAATGATGCCTATTTATCATATGATGCTCTCTGTGCCTTTTTTTATTTGTCCTTCATCTGAACTAAGCTCTTTGGTGATGAGCTTCCCTGTCTGACAGCACATTCTGTAGTGGCCTACAAGTGTTTTTCTTTCCTGCATTTGCTGTTTCCCTGCAATTCCTCACACAGTCCCAGGCACCAGTTTGTGCTGGGCCCACCCAGCTGGGAAGGAACTGGACAGGAAAGGACCTGAGGCTGCTGCTGGACATCAAGTTCACCCTGAGGCAGCAAAGTGCCCAAAAAGGACAGTGGTGGCCTGGGCTATGTGAGACAAAACACTTCCAGCAGGTCCAGGGAGGGGATCCTGCCCCTGCGCTCAGCACTGGTGAGGCCACACCTGGAGCACTGGGTCCAGTTCTGCCTCCCCAGGACAAGAGGGACACGGACAGACTGGGGAGAGCCCAGTGAGGGGACTGGAGCAGCTCTGCTCTGGGGAAAGGCTGGGAGAGCTGGGACTGCCCAGCCTGGAGAAGAGAAGGCTCTGGGGGTCTCATCCCTGCCCATCAACACCTGCAGGGAGGGTGCAGAGAGGACAGAGGCAGGCTGTTGGCAGTGGTGCCCAGGGACAGGACAAGGGGCCATGGGCACACACTGACCACGGGAGGGTCCCTCTGGACATCAGGGAACACGTTTTGGCTGTGGGGGTGACTGAGCACGGGCACAGGTTGTCCACGGAGGTTGTGGAGTCTCCATCTTTGGGGATATTTAGCATTTATCAAGATACAGTCATGGGCAGCTGGCTCTGTGTGACCCTGCAGAGCAGGGAGTTGGACCAGACAATCTCCAGAAGTTTCTTCTCATCTCCATCACTCTGTGATTCTGAGACAGGGAAATCAAGGTCCTCAGGAGATGCAGGGCTGGGCTCAGCCCTCTGCAGGGGTGTGACTCGTGCACAAATGCAGCTACATTTGGCATGGAACAGCACTGTGTGATCACATCTCCTTTGCTGTAAGAATGTAAAATGGCTTAATAATTCTTCTCCTGCTGTTTTGGATTAATTTCTATCTTTATGCTGTGTTTTTTCTTTGCTTGCTTCCTCCTTTCACCTTCCCAGCTGTCTCCTCAGAGCAAACTTCCGTGACTCTTATTGTTCTGCTTGTTTTCATTCTCCTTCTTGGGCAAATGTATTTTTTTTTAAGTGTGGTTTCCTAAAGCTCTGCAAAATGCTGCGTTTTGAAGTATTAGTTGAAAAAGAAAGGGTAAGGAGCCTTAATTCAGGTGCATGTCTTCCTTTATCTGCTTTTCAGGTGCATGTCTTCCTTTATCTGCTTTTCAGTGGCTTTAGTCACATTTTCTTTTAAAAAGTGACTAAAGCCACTGATAAATAATGCTAATTTTTGCTGCCATCTGTGAATGCAGGACCAAGCTGTTTCAGAGCAGCATTTTTAGTGTTTTATCTGTTCAGGGGGGGAAGGAAAAAGGCTCTTTGCTTTAGCAGCAATAACCTATCTCCCACAAGTTGTAGTCAGTGCTCCCATCTACCACTAAAACCCAAAGCAAACAAAGATTCGTGCAGAGACAGGAAACCTTTTGGGTGTAATTGCTGGGAGGTCTTTGCTTTCACGATTTTTGGGTTCACCCAGAAAGGCAACTGAGCAGGGCTGCAGTTCGCTGGGGTGGATTTATTATGAGCTCTCACTGGGCTTTAATTGGACGTTTTTGGCAGCTCTGGGAGTTTCAAACACCCTCTGCAAGAGTGTCCTGGCCACACTGAGTGGAAATGTCCCGTGGAGGAGGGAGGGAGGGAAGGGGCCGGTTCGTGGAGGCACAGCTGAGCTACGCCCTGACACAGCCCTGCCTCCAGGCTCCTTTATTTTGGCCTCAGGCCCTAGTTTACATAATCCTGCCCTGATCCCTCGTCTTCTGCATGGATCAGCCTTAGAAGACCCTCCAGTCTGACCAGATCAAACTGGGAAGCAGGTCTCTCCCATCATCTGACCCAAGAAGTGCTGGTGTTGGTGGAGTCTGGTGGCTTTGGCTGTATCAGAAGACCTCACCAGTGCCAGGACTTGATTTTGGGGCTCCTTTGGAGGCTGAAAAAAAAAGAAATCAAACCTTGAACATGGTCTGGAGAACTATGGAACAGGTCTGGCTCCTGGAGCCTGTGTATTGAATAGGTGCAACCCTACCTGGAGGAGGTCTCACCTGCAGAGTCCTCGTGGCTTTTTCTTTTGTGTTTATCTCTGGGTTGTGTGAGTTTCCCAAACCAGAATTGGACTGTAATTTAGCACCAGTTTCCCAAACTAGAACTGGACTGTGATTTAGGGTCAGTTTGCCAAACCAGAGCTGCACTGTGATTTAAGACCAGTTTCCCAAACCGGAACTAGACTGTGATTTATCATCAGTTTTCCCAACCAGAACTGGACTGTGATTTAAGACCAGTTTCCCAAACCCGAGTTGGGCTGGGATTTAGGATCAGTTTCCCAAACCAGAACTGGGCTGTGATTTAGCACCAGGTCTTTAGGGAGGCTTGTCACGGCAATGTGTAATAGCATAATAAAACCCTAACTGCTTCACTTTAATGTGTCAAATGACTCATTTACAGTGTCATCTGGGAGAGATGAGGCTCTATGAGATAAGTAAGACTTGCATGGGGAGGGAATAGTGAGTAATGGACCCACAGCTATAATTGGAGGAAGAATAGATCTTCCATTTCAGATCTGAGGAAGTGGTTTATCTGCCCAGTCTGTAAGTGAATGATTCTTCTCTCAACTTCCTCCACATATTCCCCACTTCCTCTATGTAATATTCCTGTTATTTATAACTGCTGCATTGAATCCTAGAGGGAGATGCTGGGTGCATTTCTGTAGTATGCAGAAGTTGAGGTCCAACAGGTTGGTGTATAGTCCTGACCTTCTGGGAGCAAAGAATTGATATGGAAGCAGGGAAAACATTTATGTCCCTATAACTAACCCCCTTTTCTCTATATTTATCATGTCTGAATATAGAGCAGCCCTGTCCATCTCCTCCCATCCCACAGGAAGCCAGGGAAGTGGCAGACAGACATACAAAGGATTATTATATTTGATCAGGCTTGGAAATAGGCTGGAGATAAAGCCCTTGGTGTTTACTGGACCATTAAACATTTATTGTCATCTCCCCAATGTGCTGGTGGTGCTGTAAATAACAGCTGTGACGAAAGAGTGGGGTCAGCAGTTGTCTTTTGCACCAATGTTTGTAAACGGAGAAGCAGCTCCTGTGATTTTTAAGAGCTTGGTTGCGGGGAGCATCTGCCCAGATGCCGTGGAGAAAAGGGGCAGATGAGCCAGCAGGCCAGAGCTCCTCTTTATCACAAGGAAACGCTGAAATCTTAGGAAGTGGGAGAATTTAAACAGCAATGAAAAAAAGATTAGGGCCAGAGTTACGAGTTAATTTATCCCTGCCCTTCCTAACAAAAATACTTAATGCACTCAGATCAGAAGAGCTTTTGGATCTGGATTTAATTAGGTGGAAGGAGAGTTCGGGCCTCTCTCCCCCAGCTCAGCCACGCTCCACGAGGCATTTCCATCATCAGACTTTTATTTCCCTTTCCCCCCCTTCCCAGGTTTTTGCAGGGAGAGGAGAAGCGTCGCCGCAGGGCTGGAACTCAGCTCATGGGGTCTGAGCTGCAGCACCTGGTCGGATGATGGGGCTTTTGAAAGGGGGAATATGAAGGGATTACTCTATTGCTGGGAGACCACAGCTTGATGATTCCTACTGCTGGCAATCCTTCTGAAGTCAATGAGATTGGAAAGCATGTAAATCAGTATGGAATTCAGCATTTTCCTGGAAAAGTGTGGGGGGATATTAGTTTTACTTGCATATAAATTACTTCTAATAAGGCTCCATAGACATGACTGATCCTTCTCATCACACTGTTGCTCCTTCCAGTCCCAGAGTTGCTCTCGCTGCCCTCTCATTTTTAAATAATTTTGCAAAAAAAGCCTGCTGCGTGGGAATGCTCTGTGGCTGCGAAGCGTTGCTGGGAATGACTCAGGCGGGAGCGAGTCCTCGTGCACTCGGGACCTGTGGTGTGAACGGAGAAAGGAGACAGGCTTGTTTTCACACTCTCTCATTTTGTGTCTCTGACATGTTCCTGTTCCACCATTCACATGTCGTCAGGCTGAGGGATAATTAGAGGGAGCCTGTTTTGCTGCAGAGCCGGATTGGGAATCCACATTGCCGTGAGCAGGCTGGGTTATTTGTTGGGGAATGCAGAGTGGTGGAGTGGGTGTCCAGGGAGCACTGCTGCACCGCAGAGATGCTCTGCTGCTCCTTCCCTGTGCCTGCAGAATGTATCTCCTTTCTCCAACTTCCAATAAATCCATAGAAGCCCAGAATGGTTTGGGTTGGAAAGGACCTTCAAGACTGTTTAGTTCCAAAATGGGTGGCAGGGACACTTTCCACTAGAGCAGGTTGCTCCAATCCTCATCCAGCCTGGCCTTGGACGCTTCAGGGATGTTGGATGTGAGGATATTGTTTTTTTCAGTGGTGTTCTCCAGCCTGGCAGTCTCCATCACCTACACCCAGATGTTTAAGGGATTCCTGGGAGCTGCTGTTGGAGTTCTCAGGCATCAGTTCTGCTCCTGCCTTTGCTGTGGGTGGGTGGTTTGGGTGCTCACTCTCTGTGAGGCTTTAATGCCCTAATAAACCATTAGAACAAAAAGCATCAGCATTTCTCTTGCTCCATTGAGGAGAACATTTAATTTTGCCAGATGTTCCCATGACACAGGTGATTTCAGCTGTTTTAGACCCACCTTACCTTACAAAATTTCACCTTGCCCGTTTGTGTTTTGTGCATCACATAGAAGATGTGGCCAACTTGAGTTGAAAATGAGATCTAAAACTGGAGGAGTCCTACAGAAAGTAGCTGAGGAGCCAAATATACACAACTGAATAACTGAGGAGAGAACCAGGTCCCATGAAGCTGGTTGCCAAGGGAGTAATTCACTTGTCTCTCCCCCAGCCTGATGGAATATTGTTTTCCTCTCCTCCTTGCCAACATACCCACAGCTCCAGAGGAGCCACTCTCATCCTGTAGATGCTTTAACTGATACATTCCTAATTCCACCTTGGGGCTGTTTTCATGAGCAGAGGAGCCTTTGAAGGCACCTTCCTGTGTTCCAGGCCTCCAGAAGGGTTTGTGCTGTCCAGAGGTTTGTCCTCTTTTCCCACAGGTGCTGGCTGGCCTGATGAGTACCCAGCTCATGCTCACAAACCTTCACTTTCCTCTCCAAAAATAAGGGCATTTTTAAGGCTGCAGACTAGATTTGGATCTAAAATCTTGCATAAAAGGAGATCTTTCCAGCTTCAGGCCAAGTGATGTGTGTTCCTCGTCCTCTCTGCAAAACAGAACCATTTGAGACTAATTTTTTTGTTGTTCATTAGCTCATGTTGTATTAACAGGCCGTGTAAACTTGGGTTATTCCCTGAAATATGAGCTGTGGTCTTCAGTCTTCTCCTTGACCATCTCCATATCTTCTGCAAGCTGGTTTTCCTCCAACTGAGCTTGGAATACTTGGATAAACTCATTTTATATGGAGACTCCATTAGTGGCTGGGACAATCTCACTTTAGGGGGACAATCCCAGTCATCCACAACAGAACCCAAGCATTTGGGGCAGAAGAAGGCTGTTTGTTTAATGTGGCTGATCTGTGTGGAAGGACTCACTCACCTTGGCAAAAGCCACTCACTGGGTGTTCCTCTCTTCCAGGGCGCATCGAGAATAATCAGCAGCCTTAACAAGGATTGATTGTGTGCTCCTCATCCCCCTGGTTTGGTATTATCAGAAAAAGCTTTGGCCATCGCATTGGGGAGGCAAAGAGGTGAATGAACGTCCCTTTCAAGGTACAGTAGAGACATGGATGAGGTGTTTGGGATGTGAGCTGGTGCTGGTGTAGCCTTTGGATGTTCCAGGGCGTACAGCTTCCTCATGGATTCACATCCCTCAGTCCTACATGGAGAAACCTGCACTCCACTGTTCCCTTGTTCAATCCTAGTGAGCGCAGTCTTCTTAGACCAAGGGGTGTTGGCTTTGTTTTGGTGCAAACTTGGATAAATCCAGTGTTTTCTCTTCATTTACTTGAAAGAATCTTTAATTTTTGAAACTTCTAGTTTGTGTCGTGACACGTGTAGAGTTCGGGCATCAATATTTGCACTATTTTGAGCTTCATTTCTCTTAACTTTCTTTTTCTTGTCTAGACAAACCAGTATTAGACTAAAATACACTGAATTAGTATTAGACTGAAGTATATTCTTACCTTGCTGCAGATGGGCACAGAATTCTTGCGTGAATGATTTATTAAGAAGGGGGAAAGAAAAAGCTCAGAATCTTTTTGAGGAAAGGAAGGTTGTGGAGTAGGATGGAAGGTTCCAGAGTAAGAAGCGTTACTCAGGACATTGGTGAATTAAAACCCAACATCCATCAGGGAGTTTGTGGGAAGTTTTTCTGGTTGAAGTTCTTCCCGTGGTCTGACCTGTGGAAAAGATTGAGGAATGCTTTTAAAAATTAAAAATAAAAACCTTACTGTAAGATTTCTTGTTGGGTGTTTCGAAGGACTCGTTCCAACCCAAGTGGGTTCAGTGCTGGGATGGTGGTGCTGGAGTAGCAAAGGGAGATGTGCGTGTGAAACCTGGGGATTTGTATAAACAAGGTCTTTTCCTAAAGCATTTCTTGTTGCTGTGGCTTTCACAGGTTCACCCTGTCTGGAGAAGTAGTTTGTGTTTGTGGTTTGATATTTCCTTAAAACCTCCACACAAGGTCCTGCCGACACTGCCTGATTCACAAACATAACCAATTTATGGTTTCATATAAAAATTCTTTGAACTCATTGCAAATCTGATTTGATACCTCGGTGCCAAACTGAAGCCAATCCTAACTTTTAGGGTTGACCAAATCCTTCCCTTGGAATCTGTGTGATATTTAGCAGTGAGTTTCAGATCTGTTTATGTGTGTTCCTCTCTGTACTTCACTGAACTTCATGTTATGTTTTGCTACCTGTATTTTAAGGTCTTTTTTTTTCTTTTTTGCTCACTTTTTGATTTGGAAAAAACTCCTGTTGAGGTCGACAGCTGAATGAATCCCAGTAATTAGGGTTGTCCTGTGCAGGGCCAGGAGTGGGACTTGGACAATCCTTGTGGGTCCCTTCCAGCTCAGGATATCCTCTGATTTTAATTTACTGAGAAGTGGCCACCTGTCCTAGGAGAAAGGCTTTCTCTTTGGTGCCTGTTTTCTCCATATCTGATCCCATTAATAATGAAGTTCAAAGAGACTGAAGTCTCAGAAGGCATTCATGTATGATGCTCAGCATAAACATTAGTAGCCTAAACTCCATTTATTTTTCAGTTTTTGCTGGTATAAGAAAAGGCGTTTTTAGAGAAGCAAGAGCTTGGGTGTGCCTATCAGGGCTTCTGAGCTGGTTGGGGTTGGAATTCAGTGAGTGGCCAGCTGTAATCCTGGAGTGCTGGGATTGGCAGGATGTGCCTGGAGCCACGTGAAGAGGAGTGGCCATGGGCTGATCACTGTGGCCAGTGCTGTAACTGGCCAGGTGGAATGGTCCCAACAAAATTGCCTGTGTGTGAGTGGTTTGTCTTGCATGATGAAGCCTCATGTGGATGTGACTCTGTTGGCTGAAGTGAAATAGTCCCTCAGCACCTTCCTTTTACAGCAAAATCAGATTAAAGTTTGTATTTAAAAAGCAGTTTCTTCAACAGACTCCTTTTGGAATAAGACAGCAAGGTCCACACTGAGGTCATGGGGCTTCTTCAGCTGCCTCAGGGAGTGTGGGATTCTAGGTGGGATTCAGAGCTGAAGTGCTGAAGGTGTCCATCATACCCAGAGCCTCTTGACTCCTGTGGGCTACTGGAAAGACGTTTTGGGCTGAGTGTTTTTTCTCTCTCTAAAACGGGGGTTGTGAAACAGCTGATGGGAGCTGGAAGGGCATGTGCACCCTTTTCTGCTTGTGTTTCTTTATCCATCACTTCCTGATTGGTGTCACAGGGCCAGAGCATTCAGATTCGGATTATGTGGGGGAAAAGTGATGCATGAAGCCTATACAAAGCTGCCCACTCAGATTTCTGGGCTTTGTTTGCACAGGTCACATTCACTTGTCACAAGTTACTGTGCTCTTTCTGTCAGCCATTTCAGCAATGTCACACATTTATTCCCAGCTCAGACCTAGTAGCAGTAGTGCTGGCAGACCAGGGAGCCTGTGTTTGCAGAGCACAGGGGAGAAGACTTCAGAATTTAGATCTGAAATGTTGATTACATCCCAAAAGGTTCTGCTCATGCAATTAAAAACCTCAGGATCCCCAGACATCATAGTGCTCCCAGGTCTAGTGGCACCTCTGAGCAGAGGTCAAGGTGGTTTCAAATCAAAATCGGCTGAAAATGCATTACTGGAGGAGGAGAAGGAGGGTGGGAGGTAGAACAGATCCATGACCAAATAGCTGCCATCTGCCCCAGAGGGTGTGAGTGGGAATTGTAGAATATTTGGTTGGAAAGAATCTTTAAAGGTCATCTCATTTCACTTCCCCTGCCCTGAGCAGGGATGTAGAATCATAGACTGTTTGGGTCTATGAAGGAACCTTCAAGACCATGTCATTCCAACTCCCCTGCCATGGGAAGGGACACCTTCCACCATCCCAGGCTGTTCCAAGCTCCATCCAACCTGGCCTTGGACACTTCCAGGGATCCAGGGGCAGCCACAGCTTCTCTGGACACCCTGTGCCAGGGCCTCACCACCCTCATAGTCAAGAAATTCCTTCTGTAATCTGGGTTCACCCAGTTTTTTTCCACCATAATTATTTTCATGATCCCAACAGATTTACAGGAAGGGTAGGGGGGAAGCATCCCTGATGCAAAACTTGGAATGAGAATGTGGGCAGGATTGTCTTCCCCAGATCCTTATAACACCAACCCTTCCTTAGGTTCACAGAAATAGTTTTGTTCAGGAAAATCAAGGGCCTTGTTCAAAAATGCTGCAATTTCTTTGGAAATTCAGCCTTCAAAATCCACAGAGAAGTCACCTCTGCTCCCAGCAGCGGGTCGGAAGCTGGGTTTTTTGGGATTGCTGCCAAGGAACATTTCTTGGAAACCCTTCTGTGTGCAGTGTGAACAGCAGGACAGGAGGTCTGGGTTTGAACTCTGGATGATAAAACCAGGGAGGTTTTGGCAGGGCTGTGTTCTGATGCCTCATTCTTGGCCTTTCTCCTTAGGGTGTACGGGCAAACCCCTGCCTGGGCTGGCTCAGAAACTTCCATCTGACTTCGTAGCAAAGCTGAATTTTCCACTGACTAGGAAAGTTTTTCAGATTGAAACAGCTCTCTAATTTTTTGGATGGATTTCTCCAACCCATTGACTACACCCAGTCTGGATTTTTGAATGAAGCTGGTGCTGACCCTTCCCTTCAAGGGCAGGAATTTTCATAGAATCATGGAATGGCTTGGGTTGGAAGGGATCTTAGAGACCATCTGCTTCCAACACAGGGACATCCTCCACTAGACCAGGTTGCTCCAAGCCCCATCCAGCCTGGGGTTTCCCTGAAACCATTCCCTGATTCTATGATTCTTTGAAAATGGATTGAGCTGTAGCCCTGAGTGTCAATTATTCTTTAGCCTGGGTCAAAATTGCCCTTTTTTTTTCTGTACAGGTTCCCCATTGCTTTCTCTGAATCCCTTCTTTCTATTTTTCTGGGAAACTGTAAAATTTATGTGGAGAAGGAAGGAAAATCTCTTTCTTACTTCAAGGGCCAGGTCAGCATCTTTTTTTAAAATCCCTGTGAGAGCAATTTGTCAGAAAACCTTGTGGGAAGCAGGGAGCTTGAGCCTAATGGAGCCAAGCTGAATTTGAACACTCCCTTGATTTGAGCTCATATCACCAGCAGGAACAGAAATCTTTTTATCAGTGACTGTACAGGATAAGAAAGAGAATTTCCCAAAGGATGGGCTTCTTCCCTAAGTTAAATTCTCCAAGGAGGCCATGAGAAAAGCAGATCCACTGGGAAGTTGGTAGCTCCAGACAAGTAGGTGCATGCACTGGTGTGCATTCTCACCTGTAGGTACACAGAGAGCTTTCCCAAATTGCCCAGAACCTGAGAAAATGGAGATAAAATCAAAAAGGCAATTGCAGTTAATTACGCTTTCAAGGCAACTGGAGTTTGGTTGGAATCCTGTGGGATTTCTGAGGCCTCCCAGTGCAATTTCAGGTGGAGTGTGGGCAGGAAGGTTTGGTTGCTGTGGTTGGAGATGCCTCAGTTGTGACTGTCACCCCTGGCTGTTGGGCTGTGCATGGCACAGATGTCACCACCACCAAAACACAGTTACTGTCTCATGGCAAATTCTTCATAGAAGTTTTGAGTTTCAATTAAAAAAAAAAAAAAAAAACAAACAACAAAAAAATGCATTTTGTGCATGACTGAACTTTGTTGTTCTTTTTCCACCCACATACTTTCCCATTTCTTCCCATTCTCACCAAAACTTGGCCTGAATTTTGTGGTTTGGGTGACGGGAAGAAGCCATATTCCAAGAAATCTTGGATATCTCTTTGGTTTATAGAGGAATTGGGATGTGACTCAAGAAATGCTAGAGGCTGGATGTTCAGGGGGTTGCAGGTAAGCTGGTGTGGAGTAGTAGCTGTAGAAATCCATCATGACAGTTAAATGTCTTCTTTTCTATAATGTGAGCTTGGGGAATTAAAGGAAGAGCCTAACTTTTATCTCCAGAAGAACCAAAGTCTTGAGGGATTCAGCAGTGGGAGTCACAAAATACACAAAGTGGTACAGGACAGTATTTCTTGCTGTGTCCTTCTGTTCCTGGGAGAATTTAGGTCAAAAAATGCTCTTGTACCTTCAGAATTTTGCTTGACCCAACCTTTGGGTCTCCAAATACATTGTAACCTCATCCAATCAAACTCATTATTACCTGAAATTGAAGTTTTTGATTGGTTTTGACTATTTGTTCAGGCTTAGACTTCACCAGTAGTAGAAACACGTGATGTTTTTGAAAAGATAACACAGACTTGTTTTTATTCCCTTAAGATGGCAAATCTTTCTTCAAAGAATCATGAATTAAACAAGACAGTGCCTCACAGCGGGTATTAAGGATAAAATAATAATTTTTAAAAAGTGGAATGGTCTTTGCCTCTGGCATCTTCACTCAGGTTCTGCAATCAGTAATTCAAAGGAGGAAGGGGAGGTGAGATGCAGGAGTTGATTTGAGTACCCCAAGGGTGAGAACTTGGAGAGCTGGGACCTGAGCATTAATCTCTCTCATTCCAGCTCAGCACTACACTGTGAAATCATTACTTTGTGTGATTAAACCGTGCAATGCCTCCAAAGCCTCTAAAACCATAATGCTACCCATGCATTGAGGAATCCTGCTGCCAGTCGGAGTATCTGGGAGTCTCTTGCCATCCCTGACACCTTTTCGCTTCAACTTTGAATACAGGGAAGCATTCCCTGGCCTTGGTTGGTCTTACTCTGCTCTAATCATCAGGGCTGACGTAGTCTTCTTTCAGGAATGCTGTTTTCAACAGGGATAAAGAGTTCTCAGTGCAAAAATCAGCTGAAGGGCTGATACTTGATACATACAGGTACAACTGCAGCCACAACAGTGTCATTCGTAGTTTTCTTGCAAAGATGGGTAACGTGTTGTGCTCTTAAAACTCATTTCCTAAAGACAGGAGAGCAGTAACAGGACAGTCTGCGTTTATCGACCCCTCCATCCCAAATAACCTTCAGAACCTCTGAGCAATTCCAGAGGTTCCACATTTGAGAAACTTCACAATCTTCAAACCTTGCAAATTCTGTGAAAACTGAGTAGCAGTGGTGGGGGTTGAGTGGAGAGACCATGAGACTTTCCAGACTTGATGCAAATTCTACAGTGTAAATTTACTTCTTAGGTAACCCATGTCTGATTTTTAGGACGTTGCCAACTCCTCTGCTGAGGTCATGGTATTACCAAAGCCTCAAGTGTGATGCTGGGCAGTCACTTTGCCCTTCCGCTGCGTTAACCCCAATTTTATGCTGGATGACTTCATCCCCCTTCTCTCAGAGGCACGTGCTACCTCTTTCACAGGCATTAGCACATTTACCAGCAGCACCTCACACATCTCAAACTCTTTGTGAATCCCATCGGCAGCGCCCAGAGCCCTGGGAGTATCTGATGCATCACGTTGCAAACTGTGAAATTGAAGATTCAGCCGCACTTTGATGCTTCGGCTCTGTGAGCAGCAGAACTAATGTGGCTCAGCATACTAATGAGGGAGATGTTTATTGTTCAGGGCCAGGCTGGTGTTGAGCTTCACCCTTGAAAAATTCCTGGGAGGATGATGATCTTCCTTTTGGGATGGGCCTTGTGGAGTCCCTGGCAAACAACCAGCATGGCAGTGGCAGGGGAAAAAGCCCAACTTTCAAGGAAATAGCCCCAAAATTCAATCCTCTGAGTAATTTATAAAAGACCTTAAGGAAGGAAGGAAGGCGGAGGGATTGAAGTGGAAATCGTTGTTTTTCATGGAGAGAAAGGGAGGATGAAACTGAGGCGAGGCCTAAGCCCACAGGTCACCACAGGGATAAAAGTAAGATGCCCACAGCTTTTGGCATCGCTGAGGACACTGAAAATATTGGTGTTTTCATTTTGGAGAAGCCCTTCTCCAGCACTGTGTGTTTGGGTCACTGACATCTGTTCATTTTAGTTGGAAAGGACCAAAATTACTGAAAGTGTCACTTTTAGCCTTGTCTGGGCTTGGTAGAAAAGCACTTAGAACTAAATGCTGGTGTTGGTGGTACCTGGAAATACTGACTGGGGAAGGCTTCATTGAGATAAAACTTCTTTGTAAGAGACAGAACTTCAACATTCCGTGGGTTTGTCAGGTGAGACATCCTTTGGGGTTTGCTGGAAGAGAGGAATCCTTCACACTCCTCAAATTTGTCATCTGGGCAGTTTAAATTCTCTAGAAAGGGGTGGGGGGTTACTTTGGGAGAATTTTGCTTGCAAGGATGGCTTCCCCCAGGAGGGGAGGATGCCACGGACCCAGGGCCTGTGCACGAGATGGTTTCTGGGAATTTGAGAGATTGCCCTGGAGGCTGGCCAGGTTGGAGACCCAAACCTCTGAATTATAAGTGATGTAATAGCTGAATTAATGAAAAATCACAGAATCATTTGGGTTGGAAAAGATCTCCAAGATCATTGAGTCCAACCTGTGCCCAATCCCCACCTTGTCACCCAGCCCAGAGCTCTGAGTGCCATGTCCGGGTGTTCCTTGGACAGCTCCAGGGATGGGGACTCCACCACCTCCCTGGGCAGCCCCCTATAATGCTGAATCACCTTTTCCATGAAGAAATTCCTTAAAATGAGGTTGTCTCCTAAATCTCATCTGCACTCAGCTGGACGTCCTCCAAGAGCCAAGATGATTTTGGTTTAGGTTCCCCTAGCAATGAAACGTGCATCAAAAATCACAAACAAATTCTACTTGATTTGCTTGTCTTCTCCATATCCATCTTTTATATCCCTGGGATGATATTGACTTATTTCCACCAAGAAAATTAAATTCCTTCTGAACCACGCAGTCCAGAACTCAGAGCAGCACCTTGACACGGTGTTGCTTGGGGAACCCAAAGAGTTTTAGGAGCCTGATTGGAAATTCCAGCAAGCCAGGACTGTTGACAACCAGCTTCCAACTCGAAATCCTCCGGGAGCACAATGCACTACAATTTTAGCAGCTTTCCCGGGTCAGGAAACAAGCGCTGCCTCTGCTGTATTCCTGTGTGTGATATTTCTGACACACAATGTTATCTGGGGGATTGTTACGTCGGCTTTTATGTGGCACAGGGAGGGTGGGGCGGAGGTTAATTGGTCATGTTAATGGTTTTCATGTTCCTAATTTAGGCTCTGAGTGCTGTCCTTGGGTTCGGAGTAAGTTACGAGAATTACTCATTCTATTGTGCTGCTGTCACATCTGTGGTGTGGGGAGATGGCTCCAGTTACAGGCCAGATCACTGAAAAAGCTCATTCAGTCAAGTTTTGGGGTTTTCTCCTGTTTATACAATGTTGAAAAGTCCTGAGAATCCTGAAGGGTGGACTTACTTACTCTGAAACCAGCCCTGTGTGTACAGACTTACAGCCAGCTGGGCTTCAGCTGAGCGACAGGAACTACTCGCTATGTATTTGTTCAAACTCATCTCTGGCAAAATGTCTTTAATTCACCCAAAATGGGTCTTTCTGGACATGTATTCTGGAAATGCAGTGGAAACTAGTGCAGAGTTCATGGCTTTGTAGTTACAGGGCTTTTTTCCTTCATAGAATTACAGAATTATATAATTGTTTGGGTTGGAAAATGGCTTTAAGATCATTGAATCCAGCCCTTAACCCAGCACTGCCAAGGCCACCACTAAACTATGTCCCAAGTGCCACATCCACTTGGCTTTTAAATCCCTCCAAGAGTGGTGAATCCACCACTGCCCTGGGCAGCCTATGCCAGGGCTGGACAGCCCTTTCCATGGAGAAATTTTCCCTCATATCCAATTTAAACCTCCCCTGGTGCAACTTGAGGTCATTTCCTCTTGTCCTCAAAATATAAAAAAGCCCCAGAAATTAAAACCCCAAACCACTGCAACACCCTAACCCTCAACTTGTTTTGTTTAGTGACCATTCCTAAAATACTTCTGCTCAACAAAACTATGGAAATAGGCACCTAATGCTTTGGTTGAGGGGTATAGCTCAATGAATAAAAAAAATAGGTTGGCTCTTTTTTTTTTTTTTTTTTTTGATTCTTCCATGTCTGGTGAGAGCAGAAGAATCAGTGAGGAAGTTAAAACTCTGGGGTCCTCAGGTTCCTAATGGCTCAAAATGCATCTTTTTGCGTGAATTTAAAGTTAAAAAATGTTCCAAATCAGGTTGGACAGGAGTTGGAGAAACCTGGGGTAGTGGAAGGTGTCCCTGCCCGTGGCAGGGGGTAGGACCAGATGATCTTTAAGGTCCCTTCCAACCCAAACCATTCTGGGATTCAAAAAAGATATTCCTGTCTCTTTTTCTAGAAGCTGGAATGTCACAGCCATCTTGGGGTGTTTACAGAATAAACACACACAACCATTCTGCCGGGGATCAAACTTCCTTTTTATTTACGATGTGCTCCGCTCACACATAAAAAACTTACTTGCTAAAGACCATTTGCTTTTCTGCAGCCAGACCGACGAGGCTGCACTCAGGAAGCACCAGAGGGCTGGCTTCATTTTATGAGAATCAAAAAACGTTTCTGAGAGAGCTCTTCATGATGTACTTCCTCTATTCAGGACTCCAAGTCTTTCACAAAACTGAGCAGAATCCCACGGGGCCGCAGTCATCCCAGGGTGGTGGATTGAATGACTTAAGTATCTTTTTCTGGTCTGATTTGTGACTGTAGCTTTAATTTATTGCCTCCCCTGTAAACCACAGATATGTTTGTTATTTGCCATTACATGGTGAAAAAAAAAAAAGAGCTTTATTTGGATTTTTAAGTCATTCTTGTTCTTTGCAGTGGCATTTGTTGCAGTGAAATCCTTTTATGAGGCTTGTAGGGAGAGTTGGGTTGAAAGAGCTTCTCAAAGGGACACGTAACAGGCAGTGGCTCAAGGAAGGGATAGATTGCATATTAGGAAAATTCCTTCATGGAAAGGTTGGTCCAGCCCTGTGGATGTGGCACTGCTGGGGGAACAGTGGACTCAGTGATCTCAGAGGACTTTTCCAGCCTTAATGGTTCTCTGATTCTAAGCATAAAAATGAAGGTTTTATCCCTTTGTGGAGCCGGAGTAGTGCACTGTTCACCCAAGTCAAGTTTGCACATTGAATATTTGGAATATTCTTTTTTTACTGTAGAAACCCTCCTGCCTGAAATTTAAACACCTACAGGAGCTAAACTTCAGTTTCTCTTTCAAGAAATTGTCACCATGATGGGCACCTCATGGTCTGATATTTATGGTCACCACATTCACATATCTTGAGTCAGCAACCTTCTCCTTGTCACTTAACACAACTTTTAAATGTTTACACTGAAATTTCCCACATGAGTTTCTCTGTTTTGCTTGACTGAATCTGATAATTTTGCATTTTTACAGCAGGGAGAAACTTGTGGTCCAGATACAGGGATTAGTGATAAAATATTTTGAAAAAAAAATTAGCTTTCCTGTTGGTTTTGAATCCATCAATCCCTTAATAAAGCAGAAAGAGAGGATGCCCAGAGAAGCTGTGGCTGCCCCTGGATCCCTGGAAGTGTCCAAGGCCAGGTTGGCTGGGGCTTGGAGCAACCTGGGATAGTGGGAGATGTCCCTGCCATGGCAGGAGGTGGAACTGGATGAGCTTTAAGGTCCCTTCCCACCCAAAATATTCTGGGATTCTCACAGGATTCTGTTCCAAAGGACACAGTTACCAACCATGCTGTTCAGTAGTGCTGATTTTGGGAGGTTCTGCTGTCTGGATTCCAGTCTGTTGTGAAAAGGCATCTCATCCATGATGTGGTGAAGTTGTAGGCTCAGTGCATGGAGCAACCAGGCGTGAAAAAAATCAGATTGCTCATAAATATTTTACTATATTTAAAAAAATGTTGCCCGGTAATTGCTTTCCTATCATTGCCTTCTGCCTGCATGGAAATAACATATGCCAGCATGAACCCCAGTGGCAATGGGGAAGGATTGAGTGGGAAAAAATGAGGTTATCTCTTGATCAGTATTTTATCAGCTCAATAATAATATTTTGATTAGGAAAAGTAGTGCACTGTCCCTCAAAGGGGCACAGGCTTCTTGTGATTTCTGTGTCGCCAGAGTTGTTTGAGAACGGTTGAATCCCACACGGCTTAAAAACACCAAACCACTAAGACCAAAGGATCATCTTTTAACAACTCGGTCATCTGCTTTAAATCCTTTTCATTTCTCCAGCCTGAGTGCCTGGAAGGAAGCTGGAGCTCTGCCCTAAGTGGTGTTGCTGCCTCTGGCTTGCTCTGGACACCTTTCATGTAGGAGAGGAGAACTTGTGAGCAGGGGTAAATCAAAGGGCCTTGAGTTAAGGGATTATCAACACCCGAGGTCCGGCTGGTCTCAGGGCTGCGGCCACAGCTGCTCCTCTTTCCATTTGTCCTGGGCATGGACATGAGGTGGCTCCATTTACAGAATCACAGAATGGCTTGGGTGGGAAGGGACCTTAAAGACCATCCAGTTCCAAACCCTTCCAAACACCTTCCACTATCCCAGGTTGCTCCAAGCCCTGTCCTGCCTGGCCTTGGACACTTCCAGGGATCCAGGGGCAGCCACAGCTTCTCTGGGCAACCTGTGCCAGGGCCTCCCCACCCTCACAGGGAAGGATTTCTTCCCAATATCCCATCTAACCCTGCCCTCTGGCAGTGTAAAGCCTTCCCCCTTGTCCCAAGTCCCTCTCCAGCTCTCCTGGAGCCCCTTCAGGCCCTGGAAGGGGCTCTGAGCTCTCCCTGGAGCCTTCTCTTCTCCAGATAAGCACCTCCAGCTCTCCCAGCCTGGCACCAGAGCAGAGGGGCTCCAGCCCTTGGAGCATTTCCATGGCCTCCTCTGGACCTGCTTTAACAGATCTATGTCTTTCTTCTGCTGGAGAGCCCAGAAAATGCCATTGATTCAATGCCTTGGCACAGCCCTGCAATTCTTGGCATTGGGATCTGGCTGGAATTACTGAGCTCAGCCCAGGCTCCCTTTCCTCTCACTGCTGGGAAATGAGGAATAACCCAGCTGCATTCCAGGAGTTCTGTAGGTACAGAAGGTGGTCGGTGAGAGCTGTAGGGTGCAGGTCCTTTGTACCTCCCTGCCCTTCCCTGAGCACACTCCCCACGCTCCCTGCCTGTTGCAGATCACTCCCTTCTAGTGTGGAGAGCCTCTCTCTCCATGTCTCCATCCCGTGGCTCAGGAGGCAGCAGTACCTGATGGATACGGCACAGTGGATCATGGCACTGTGCCACCAGCCTCGCTGGTGACCTCAGCAAAGCCCCTCTCCCTGCTCCTGCTGCTTAAAATCGAGGATAAAAGGCAGTATCTCATAAAAGGAAGGTCTGAAGGTGATGCTTGTACATAGCTCTCTTTGTTGTATGCCTCTGTATTCCCAACGTCCTTCTCATCCTCGGAAATCTAAAGGCTTTGTGGCAGCATTCAGCAAAGAACTGCAGTGCACAGGCCTTGTGGCAGTATGCAGTTAATCAGCAGGCTACATCCAAAGGAAAAGAGAAACCGTTTGCTCATAAAAAGGGCAGAAAAGGGATCAAGTTTTTGCATAAATCAAGAACAGCACCGTGCCATTGCTGGGAAAATTCATGGGGACCTCAAAGATAAAGGGGAACAGGAGTCCTGAGCACCATAGGGTTATATTTTAAAAACCCCACAGTTTGCTTTTTTTTTGGATGTTAGAGAAAATTGTGTGGGCAGAAGTAGTGGTGGAGTCTCTGCATTTGTATTAGGGAAGCTGCTGATGGGTTTCACCAAATATTTTCATGGTGAATTGAGATTGTGGCGGAGATAAATGATAGAGCTCTCCAAAATGCCTGGAGGTTCCTTGTGAAGGGTGGCAAACTGGATTTCTGGGCTTTGAGGGCGCAGCCATGGGGGAGTTATCAGGAAGACAAAGAGATAAATCCAGGATTACTGCCGGGATGTTTGCTGATAGTAAACAGACCTGTGAGATGTGCAAGAGCCGCTGGAAAAACTGTGAGTGCTGATACTGGGTACGGTGCAAATACCCACGAATCAGTTAAAAAAAACCCCAAACCCGCAGTGCTTAAAACGAGTTCTGCAGGGAGAAGAGGTGGAGATGCCAAAACTGGGAGGATCCTTGATAGCCAGCGTTGAAAAACTGTTTCCTGAGTGGGAGGCTGGAAGGATGGATCCTGTAGGTTGGAGTAAGACGGGAACGCTGCCTTTCCTATTGCTCCCCGCGTTCCCTTTTTCGCTGGGCCATATTTATTATTTCACATGGGTTATAACATCCTCGTCGGCACACGGGGGTGTGGGAGGGGGAAGGAAATGACACTTGCTTTCTTTGCAGGACTTTGGGAAGAGCTGCAGAGTAAAGGTTGGCTCTAAGAGCTCGGTGGAAGTGCGGCGCTTCCGAGCGAATTCCTGCAGGTACAGTCGGGTGAAGTAACCTGAAACCCGGCATTTGGGGTGCGGCAGAGGAAGATTCCAACCTGTCCGGTTTTGCTTTGTAACGTAACACACCATGGAAAAGGGCCTGACCGGGTTTTTTTTAACACGTTTTTTGTATTTTAGGCTTGTAGTGGCTCGATGGTTTTGGGGCGCTCCCCAGCCAAAGGTGGCTGGGCTTTGTTTGCCTCCAAAGCCCTATTTCCCTTCACACAGTCACAATCGGGCAGGAAATGGGTTTCTTGTTCAGCCAGGCTGGTTTTCTCGACAGCAAAAGCTCCCTGGGTCCTGCTGGGAATCTCTCCAGCTCTGCTCAGCCCCACACTTCTCCTTGCCCGTGCGATTCCTCCGGAGCAGCATCCAGCCCAAGCTCAGCCTCACCTGGCTCTGCACAATGCTCCTTGGAGTTTTTGTACCTTTTACCTCAAAAAAAAAAAAAAAGTACAAAAACACCCAAGCAGCTTTGCCTGTTCCTTTTTATGTCATTGTACAAAATGTGGCTGTCACACCCACCAGCTTCCTTTTAGGTTTTACCCAGCTCTGGCTCCGGGTGCCTTGAATAAAGGGATTTATGCCTGGACATGGCAGTGGCAGGCTTTTCTCCTGGCATGACCAGACTCTCAATGTGACATTCAGAGCTGTAAAACACTCCCTGACAATAGCTGGTGTTGTTCAAAGAGCAGCATAAATAATCGAGGGTTTTTTTTTTCTCTTGGTTTTTTTTTTGTTGGTTTTTTTGGGTTTTATTTTTGTGAGAAGAATAACATCTCTCCAGGCTGGCTGGGGAGACGAAGGGCAGGCACTGTTGGAATGTGGAGGAGAAACTAAGGAAGGGGTGACATGAAAACGGGGGACATGAGGTTGTTTTCTAGAAGGTTTTTAACATCATTGTGCTGGGCTGTCTCTCAAACAAGGTGTTGGGACCTCTGTTCTTTTTCACACACATTTTTATACAGAATAAAATAATTCCATGATCCAAGTTTCTGTGTGTTTGCAGCGACCTTCTGGCTCTGCACAACTCCCTGACAGGAGGGGGCAGCCGTGGGGGTCGGGCTCTGCTCCCAGGGAACAGGGACAGGAGGAGAGGGAACAGCCTCAAGTTGTGCCAGGGAAGGTCTAGATTGGATATTGGGAAAATTTCTTCATGGAAAGGGTTGTCCAGTCCTTGCACAGCTGCCCAGGGCAGTGTAGAAGGCCCCATCCCTGGAGGGATTTGAAAGCCATGTGGATGTGGCACTTGGGCACATGGGTCAGTGGTGGCCTTGGCAGTGCTGGGGGAAAAGTTGGATTGGATGGTCTTGGAGGACTTTGCCAACCTTTTTGATTCTATGATTGTGCCCAGGACTTTATCCATCTTGAAAACTTCCAGGGATGGAGGTTGCCCAACCTCTGGGCACCCAGCTTGACTGACCTCATGGTGGAAAAGCTTCTTCCCACACCTTTAACATCTCAATTCCTCTTCTGCCCATCACCTCCTGTCCTCCCACCCTGTGAGAGCCGGGCTCTCCCTTCTGCCTGATGTCCTTGGAGATGCTGGAAAGCTGCTAAGTCCCCTTCCTCACCTGGTGCTGGTAGCTGAGTATGACCATAGGAAAAAAGCGACAAATATCTGTGTATTTGTGCACCTACCAGATATCTCAAATTAAAATTAGAAAAAGAAATTTTTTTAAGAAGTTACCAAAAAGATGCATTAGCAATTCGTGACATTTCTTCCTGGTTCATTAGCCCGTGTATCTGGTAACTTGCCTCTTCTGAAACTTTCATAGAAAAATAGGGTTTTTTTAAATTTTGCTTTGGTCTTTACATTCCTTGCTGTCCGTACCTAAGAGGTGATGTGATCCCAGCATTATTTTGTCAATTAGACATCTTTTTGGTGTGCTGACCTGAATACAGGGCAGAGCAACTCCTGATTTAATCCTCTTCAATATGATTTTTATCTTCTTTCTTATAATTCTTTTTTAAAGAATCAAGAATTTCACCACTAAACCAGCTTCTTTTTTGTTAATTCCTCCAATACTGTGAAAATAAAGCAGTGAAATAAATGTA
Organism: Picathartes gymnocephalus; assembly: GCA_013390045.1. Taxonomy (NCBI): domain Eukaryota; kingdom Metazoa; phylum Chordata; class Aves; order Passeriformes; family Picathartidae; genus Picathartes; species Picathartes gymnocephalus. Next base: position 471,592 of record WEKY01057643.1, on the reverse strand, counting down.
TTTTGTACAATGAATGTGCAGAGGGAAAAGCTTTCGTGTACCCTTTAGACAGAACCTGATCCCAACCTCATCTATTAAAATTTTATATTTGTAAAAAAACCTTACTTAAATATGCCTATTTTCTTTTAAAAAATGTTTTTAAAATGAGCTTAAACTGGGAGGAAGAAAAAAAAAACCCCATGCAGTAGTTGTAGCCATGCCCAGAGCCTGCCCAGCACGTGCCGTGGGTATGAATGAGCGCCGGCAGTTTTGTCTCGGGCTGGATTAGGCACAGTTGCTACTGGAAACTGCACAGCCCGGCTCAGGGAAGCTGTTCCTCTCCAAAACAGAGTCCCTGCCCATGGCAGGCGTTGGAACTGGAGGATCTTTGAGGTCCTTTCTGACCCAAACTGTTCTGTAATGCCAAGGCTGGGGAACTCACTGGGGTGATGAGGACGTACCCCATCCAGCATCACTAAATGTCACTTACTGGATTTTGACCTCCAACAGTATCCACAGGAGACTTTTCCTTCTGGGATTGGCTTTGAGCTGCAATGTTCTTACCTTCCTTTCTTTTTAAAAAGTCTCTTTTCAGGGTTCATACCCCACGAAGTCTGGGTTTTTGCACGGTTTGGTTGTCAGCCCTGCCGCTTGCACGGGAAGTTGTCAGTCCCGGAGCACTGACGGTAGATGGGTTTTGAGATGTAAAACAAAAGCTTTTGTGCAGCATGGCTGGTGTGTGCTGCTTTCTGTTGTCAGGAGGGAAGCTGAGCCTTGTGCTCAGCCCATTGCTCCCCTGGCCTTCCTGACAGTCCATTGAGCTGGCCCCTGTCAGTCAGTGGTGCTTTCAGAATGGGTGTGTGGGATAAAGCTCCAGAATGTGTCTGTGTCAGCTCGCGAGTGGTGCCTGCACTGCTGGGATTGGGGCTGGGCAGAGCTGCCCACGTGCAGCCAGTTTTGCTCAGTCATTTTTGCCTGTTGGAGGAGCTGGGCTCAATAATCCTTGTGGGTCCCTTCCAACTCAGGACATTCTGTGGTTCTACTTTGGGACTTCTGAGCTCAGGGTAGTTTCCTTATCCACAGCTCCTGGATCCCATTCGTTCCTTCTAGACTCAGTCTAATAAAGCCACTTTTAAACTGCAACCTTGCTCTGTGGAGAAGGGACAGGGTGGTTGGTGTGTCATCCCCTCGAGAATCACTGGGAGCTCCATGTATGGTCTCTGCACAGGGGATGTGGCATTTCAGTACCTAAAGGGACTTAAAGAGGGAGAGTGACTTCTTACACAGGCAGATTGTGATAGGATGAAGGGGGAATCATTTTAAAATAAAAGAGGAGAGATTTAGATTAGATTTTAGATGGAAATCCTCCACTATGAGGCCCTGGCACAGGCTGCCCACAGAAGCTGTGGCTGCCCCTGCATCCCTGGAAGTGTCCAAAGCCAGGTTGGACAGGGCTTGGAGCAACCTGGGATAGTGGGAGGTGTCCCTGCCCATGGCAAGGGATTGGAATGAAATTATCTTTAAGGTCCCTTCTATCCCAAACCATTCCATGATTCTATAATGCCTTTTGCTGCAGGGAGATCTCCCCTCCCCGTGCTGACCTGCCCTTTGCAGGCTGAGAAAAACAAAGTCAGGTTTTATTTCACCCTGGCAGCATATTTTAAAATCAGGCTGACAGAGCAGAGGACCTGAGAACAGAAAAGATGTCGAGGCAGTTGTGATTATTGGGAGTGTTAGAGCAGCATGGGGAGTGCAAGGATGCAGGAATAGTAAGAATCCTATTGGGTTGGGGTGTTTGGATCACAAACACTACTTGCTTTTAGGGGTTTTTTTCAGATATTTGCTCTTATTTTTTATCATTGAGTGCTGCGCTTGAGTGACACCCCCTTGCCCTTGCCTTGGGAGGTGGTGCTGCTGTCAGTAACTCTCAAAGCAGGTTTGCCACCAGGACTAGCCTGCCCTCCTCTCTGCTGCCAGAGAAATCCTCAGCCCTTGCAGAGCAATGACCTCCAGTTTATACTTATATACCTGGAATTCTCCCTAGAGCTGTGTTGTGCAACAAGGAGCGTGATTCCACATGTGTTTTATGTAAGCCCGAGAGGATTTTGGGTGTTGTGTTGGAGAATCAAAGCCCTGTTTGGGGGAACCTGCAGTCTGACTATCCAGTTGGACAAGCTCAACTTTCCCTGCGATTTAAATAGACTCTGCCAGAATGTTAATTGTGCCAGGCTCCAGAACTACCTTTTAACTCCTTAGGAGTGTGCAGGGTTTCCAAGCCACCCTCATTCTCCTGTTTAAATGGAAAACAGAAGCTTTGGATGTCTGTGTCTGTCACTCACTCATTCCCCTGAAAAGCTTTTATGGCTGCAAAGTCATTATCATTTGGGGTAATCCAGGACATTTCATCTCAAGAAGGTCCTTTCGTCCCCACCTGTTCCCCCATTATGTTGAAGTGAGGATCTCCCTCAGAGTACTGTTCTTACCTTTATTCATCCCAGAAATTCCTCTTCTTTGAGGCCAACTATTTGATATCCGTAATGTCTTGGCTCTTGAATTCCATTTACGTGTTCTCAGTTTATGGCACTTTCCTAACTAAATTCAACCAGAACAAACAGCATCCAGAAAGAGGAATTCCGGTTTATTGTGAATATCAGCAACACTGGAGAAACAGCTGTTCAGATCAGGGGCAAACTCACTCAAAAATCATTATCTTGTTTATTAGAAGGCAAAAAACAAACTTCAGATGTCAGAGATAGAGAAGGGATCATCTCCAGTTTGGTTTGTTGTGCTATCGTGCTTAGTCCCAGCTGGAGCTGTGGCAAAACCTGTCCCCTGGAAATTTTGGAAGCTTTGCTGATAATTTACATGGATGCAGAGTGCAACCCTGCCTGCTCACAGATTATTATTTTTTTTACCGTCTGTAAAAGTTTCTGCAGCAAATCCTTCCTTTGAATACAGGAGGTTTAGGATAGTAAGGAAAACAGGCATAAACTAGGTTTGTTCTTGCTGCAGGGCAATAGTGGGAAAAGAAAAAGAAAATTAACCTCCTTTTTCCCAGGATACTGCGTTACCTGGAGCGTGTACCTTCCCTAAGAGGTGGCAGATGGATTTCTTTGTTTTTCTTCAGGCTTGTGAAGCATCCAGGATTTTTGGAGGAGCAGCTGTGTACCTCAAGAGTTAGATTTAGATGTCTCCTTGTAGCCTGGCATATTCCAGCTGCTGTTCCTGGTAGGGTGGACCTGTCACAGGCAGGAACGTCTGATGCCATCCCAGACTCTGTGGCTTTGGGGATGAGAATGGGATGGTCTTTAAGGTCCCTTCCAACCCAAGCCATTCTGTAATTCTGTGATCCTGTGTTCTTGGGGGTCTGAGTACTTGGCACCTTCACTGTTAATTATCTTTTCAAAGTTTAGGTAATTAATCATCTCAAACAAGTCCTGGTAGCTGAGGTAGAACAGGATATCTGTGTGGAAAGGCAGAGTGCTGGTGGCTTTCACGTGGGGGAAGGACCTGAGCGAATTTGAACCAAAAATGTGTGGGTTTAAATTTCAAAAAAGAAAAAAACAAACTTAACTTTTTAAAGCAGCATTTTGTATTTTAAACAAAGAATACAGTGCTACGTGAGATCTTCCAGAGAAACAAACAACTTATTTTATTGTTGCAGTAGGGTCTTTACTGGTGAAACAAAACTGAAACCCCCAAAGGGAACCAAGACCTGTGGTTGCCTGAAGCCTGCAGGAGATCACCCTGATGGATTAAAGGGAAGCTCTACAGCTGCACACAACACCTGCCACCACAGCTCAATCAGAGCTTTTCCATCCACGAGGAGGTCTCATCCATGACTTTTGGCTCCATTTTCCATCTCCAGTACGTCCAAAGGTTACAGAATTCCCGTGGTAGGACTCCCTGTGCAGAGCTGGAAGGGACCCACTGCTAGTGTGATGAGTCCTGCAAGTTTAGTCCTGCTGTCCACTGTATCCCCCCAAAAGAAACATCAAAACCTCTGGCAGGAAAAAAATCAGGTCCTGGATCTGTTGCTGGTTTGGGGAGTTTGGGTGGAGTAGATCAGGAGGTGGCTGCTCCAGGGCTGCACCTCCAGAAATTTGCCCTGTAGCCCCTTTGTATTGTAACAACACCTTAATGCTTCCAGAGCTGATGCACATGAGGGTTTGTGCCACAATTCTCCTGATCCTTATGTCTGCTGGACTTCAGTGGTGTTTGGGGGACAGGGGGATTGTCAAAACTCTGAATTTCATCCAGCCTAAAAACTACAACAGAGCCAACATTATTGTTTGGGGCAAAGTGCTGAGCAATCCACAGCAGAGAACAGCCTGGTTCTGCAGCGTGTCCATCCCTTCCCTCTCTGGAGTTACCACAGGGACACCCCTGTCGTGTGTGGGAGGAGTTGTGTCCAGGTTTAGGATGGATATTAGGGAAAAGTTCTTCACACAAAAGGCTGTCCAGCCCTGGCACAGCTGCCCAGGGCCATGGTGGAACCCCCATCCCTGGAGCAATTTAAAAGCCGTGTGGATGTGACACTTGGGGATGTGGGTCAGTGGTGGCCTTGGTAGCGCTGGGGGAATGGTTGAATCTAATGTTCTTAGAGACCTTTTCCAACCTAAATGATTCCATGATTCTTTAAAATTGAGTGGATTTATTCACAAACTTTACTTTGCCAGTGAATTTAGAGGCTAATTGTCAAGCCAGGAGGTGAAGCTCTTCCATGAACACACTGAAGTGGTGCAGTGATAGTGGCAGAAGTGAAACCCATTTTCCTTTGGTCTCTGCTGCTCTGGCTTACGGGTTTTTTTGCTCATGTTTAGCTTTGTTAAAAGCCTTACTCTGCACTATCGTCATCTGCTGAGGGTTTGTTTGAGGTTCAGCTGGAGCAGGATGGGGTTGAGGTGCCACAGGGGTGTGTAGGTGTGTAACGGGGTGTCCTGATCAGCACTGATAACAGATCTGGAGATGCAGACATCTCGCCCTCAGAATGAGGCCACCAAAATGGGTTCTGAGGAATCCAAGTGTCGATGAGAGGCAGAAAGGAGCCGTTGCTTTTTGAGCTACTGTAACTCTGATCTTGTGTCCCAAAGGAGAGAGGCACAATACCCTGGCTACAACTATGTTGTATTTATATCCACAGCTCAGAAATCCATCCATGGGAGGAATGAAGAATATCCTGTTGCTGTCCAATGCTATAACTTGCTGGAGCTTGATCCTTGGGTTGCTTCCTGAACAGTCACTCCCTGTCCCTGTCCCTATCCCTGTCCCTATCCGTGTCCCAACTCCTTCATGCACAGAAATCCCAGCCAAAACCACCACTTGACTCCTGCGTCATGTGGATCTGCCTTAAAACCAGATCCTGCTTGCCTTCAAGTGGGTAGATCTCTGCCTGGGGCTTGACAGGCTGTGGGCTGGGATCTGGTGGAATGATGGGCAGGAAAACCCAACTGAAACCTCTCCTGACAGGAAGAAGGATGTTTCCGTCACAGTGATTTGCACTGGTGAGCAGAGCAGGGAGTGGTAATACAGGTGGGATGTGGCTTAGGGACAGCCCATGTGTCCCTTGGTCAGACATGGAAATTCTTGAATTTGACATTTGGCAAGCAAAAGGCATGATGGGATATGGGATTTATTTCCCAAAAATTTTAGGGAAGCACAAATCATAGAATCCCAGACTCGTTTGGGTTTGAAGGACCTTAAAGACCATCTCGTTCCAACACCCTGCCATGGGCAGGGACACCTTCCACTATCCCAGGTTTCTCCAAGCCCCATCAAACCTGGCTTTGGACACTTCCAGGGATGGGGCAGCCACAGCTTCTCCAGACAACCTGTTCCACTGCATTCATTCACTCCCAAAATGTACAGGATACAGCCCAGTCTCTTGCAAACTCTTGGTTTGTGTCCCACTTGCTCTGGTCATGGAGTGAGTCGGATTAAGACACCTTCCTAAAAATGAAACCAGCCCTGAGCCACCAGCAGAAGCTGACTGTGAAGCATTTTGTGAGATTCTGCCCCACCTCTGTCCTGTGGCCACTCATGTCCCCAGTGCACTGCTCAAACCCTTGTGTCCATTCCCCCTTCCCAGCTGCCCCCAGCAAACCTGGGCTGAGGATGATTGGTGGCATGAGTGGGTTTTTTCCCCCCTTCATAAGTTTGTTTATTCATTAAGGAAGTCAAAAGAGGAAGAGGAATAGAAAGGTTGCAAATGTTTTGCTTAGAAATGAGACCTCAGTGACTGGGCTGCACGTTGCCCCATGTGGGACACGTTGGGCAGCTCCCGTGTCCCCGGTGAGAGCTCGGGAAGAACAAGGTGCCCTCCCAAGGTGTGCTCAGGTAGGGTCACAGCTTGTTTGTGTATCTGCTTTACATCCATGTGGTCCAGAGTTCCTATGGACACAGGCTGGGAGAGCTGGGTTTGTTCAGCCTGGAGAAGTGAAGGCTCCAGGGAGATCTTCAGCACCTTCCAGTGCCTGCAGGGGCTCCAAGAGACCTGGAAAGGGACTTTGCAGAAGGAGCTGGAGGGACCCGACAAGGGGGAATGATCTTTACACTGACAGAGAGTAGGTTTAGACTGGATATTGGGAAAAAGTATTTTATTCTGAGGGTGGGGAGGCCCTGGCACAGAGTGCCCAGAGAAGCTGTGGCTGCCCCCGGATCCCTGGAAGTGTCCAAGGTCAGGGCTTGGAGCAACCTGGGGTAGTGAAGGTGTCCCTGCCCATGGCAGGGGTGGAACTGGGTGATCTTTAAGCTCCCTTCCAGCCCATCTCCATGATTCTGTATGCCAGTGTTGACTGTCATATCTTCACTAATGAAAGCCTCTCACGTACAGTTGTGCATCCACTGGCTTCCCAGAAAGTGGCTCTTAAAGCCAGTGGCCACCTCTGCATCCTGGGATTTCTTTTCTTCCCAGCTTTATCGCTTCAATTTGTAAAGGATGCCTCTTTTGAGACAGCTTTGCCCTGTCTCTCTGCACATCCCAATTTGAGAAACAGCAAGGTCTAAATTTTACAGGCACCAGGAGATCGTGGGGTGCTCCTGCTCCGGGGTCAGGCGTCAGCCTCGCATCCCATCCGGGGGAGCAGAGCTAGACTGCAGCTCGGAAAATGCCAGGGAATGGTTTGTCCGTGCACACAGAGAGGGCGAGGAAAGGAAAGCAGAGGGGTTTGCCAAGGGAAATGGTGCTGTTACACACAGAGTGTTTTCTTTGGGTGTTTGTTTCCCACCCCTCGCCCGGGATGCGGAGCTGGGTTTGGGAGCCGGAGCCCGGCGGGTTTATCTCGGGGTGTGGCGTTGCTGCAGGCTCTTATCAGGTGTGTCCTGGTGAGCGAAACCATTCAAACAAAAGCCTTTCACCTCCATTTGTGCACAGTTCCTGCGCTTGGCCAGGGCTTGGTGTCTGCACCGGGGTGGGATTGGTCCACGATTAATGTGTCTGCAAGAAAACTGATGGGTTTTTTGGTCTTAAATGCATTATTTTTGGGGGCTGGAAATCCTAGGGTGTGGATTGGTACAGATGAATGGGGTTGGAAACACCAGTGAGGCTGTATGGAAGCACCAGCACCAAAATTAATTAGATTAGAATTATAGACTATTAGAATTATAGAATCATTAAGGTTGGAAAAGACTTAAGATCCTCTCTGGAAGGAGTTGCCATGATTTAAGAAGCGTAGGAAAGCTTTTCCTCCTGAAGCCTGCTGGCTTGTTCAGCCATCAGGAGGGAGCCGGATGCTTTCCTTGCAGCTCCTTTAGCTCTGACAGGCTGTTGGCTGGGATGAAAGGAGAGACATCAACAGGCAAAACTGGGAGAGCTGCCGGCGTTTGTTGCTGTCACACCTGCGTGGTGGCACTGCCAGCACAGCAAACAGGCAGGTAGAGTAAATAACGTTGGAATTTTTTTAGTTCTTTTCTACAAGAAAGGAGATAACGACTGGATGCTGTCCCACTTTCAGCCTAGGAATTGTTTGCCAGACTTGAATTACAGGAATTGCTGTGGTGAGGCAGAGCAGCTCCATTAACTGGGAGCTGGCAGGGGCTGGGGGAGGCTTCGCACGCCGGGGCCCCGCGTTGTGCTCCTGTCAGGAACGATTAAAGGAGCTGTTTGTGATGGAAACAAAACCAAATTGGGCTGATGCTTTAAGGGGAAATAAAACAGGGAAGAATAACTTTATTGAGCTTGTTTATTAAATCTTGCTGTGTTCCCTTCTGAGCAGCAGAAACTGTTGGAGCTGCTGGTGCAGCTAGCTCTTGTTTTTGTCTTTCCCTTTTTTGAACTGATTTGCTGTGGAGAGGCTTTAGACAAAACCTTTTCATATCCCTTTGGCTTAGTTGCAATCCTAAACTGGTCCACTGGTGACAGACTTAAACTAATTATCACCAAAGAGCGCAGAGAAGAGGTTTTAAAGCTGTTGTTTTGATAAGACCTTGGGTGTTCAGAGAGGCTTGGGAATTACTGGCTGTTAAGATGATGATGTTGGCCCATACCAGTATCCATATTCCATCAAAGAGAGGGAGAGATGAGTTTGCTTTCACTGCTAAACTACTTAGAGAAGGTTCTGCTTAAAGACTGGAGGGGGGAAAACCACCACCCAGCCACTCGTGCTCAAGAGGAGCAGCAGAAGAGCAGGAGGAAGCTGGCTGCAGATTTTTTTCCCTTTGTGTCTCACTAATTCCTTTGGCCCTGCAGCTGGAGCAGCTCAATTCTGCCCCCTGCTCTTGCTGGTTATGGAGCATCCCCCAATCCCCATGTGCCCCTGCCCTTTTTGGTGTTTCATCCTTTCACCTTTATTGAAGACCATCCAGTTCCACCCTTGCCATGGTAAGGGACACCTTCCACTATCCCAGGTTGCTCCAAGCCCTGTCCAACATTTCCTTGGATGCTTCCAGGGATCCAGGGACAGCCACAGCTTCTCTGGGCAACTTGTTCCAGGTTGCCCCTGGGCTGGTTTGGTGTTTCACACCCTTATTCTCTGAGCATTGATGATTTTTTGGTGCTTTACAGAGCGTATTGTGTTTGCTCTCACCTGTGGCGCAGTGAGTGTTACCAGATGGTTTACTCAAAGTTGATTTTTTTTAACACTTCTGGTAGTAGTAGTTTAGTACTTGCTACTCTCCTGCTGTATGTTTTTTAGCCAGGCAAAGTGCCAGCATGTCTGTTGGAGGAGAAACTCCTGACTGGATCCTGGAGAATAAACTGAGCTTAAATTCCCTCCAAAGGGAGGGAGCTCAAGTCCCACAGGGAGGATTTTTCATCACAATGGTCCCATTTGGTAAATTAGTGACCAGTTTTGGAATGAAAACTGGATGACTTTGGGAGCATCCCCTGGTACCCATAAGGAGCAGGGAGATGTGGTGCAACACCAGCCCCTGGAGCTGGAGCTGAGCAGCAGCAGAGCCATTCTCTGCACAGGGACACCAACCACGGCCCTGCCGGTTTTGGGGGCTCAGGCTGAAGGTTACCTGTGGGACAGCTAAAGAAATCCATGTTTTGGTAAAAGCCCCTGAAGGTCTTAATAAAAATCTCTTGCTAGTTACCTACCCCAGGTAGACCTACCTGTGTATTGTGATTTAATGATTTAACTAAGTCTCTCCTGTGTTTCTTGGGGTGTCTTGTGCAGGGTGGACTTTGATGAGTCCCCTCCAATTCTGGGTGTTCTACGATTCCAGAAGGAGAAGCAGTCACTTTGCAGTTTATTTGGTCCTCCCTTATCCTTGCTCATTCATTTGGAAAGATTTAGGGTTGTTTTCTTTCTTTTAGGACGGGGATCATCAGGACACTCTTATGATACCTCCCTGATCCCAGCAACCATTCCTATCTCTGTTGCAATTCAGGTGGAATTGGAAGAGGTAGAGTGGAGTGGCTCTGGGTTTTGTGAGGATGACTTGTATCTTCACATAAGTTTGATAAAGCAAAGTGCAGGGCATTTGGGTCTCCTGCTCTTTATTTGGTTTACACACCCCTCGGGGGGTTGTTTTTCTAGCAGCCTCTCTCTGCAGCCACATATGACTTGACCTGTTTCGTGCATCAGGGGGAGCTTAGGATGTGATATTTAGGAACCAGAGAACAGAAACCATCATTCCAGAGGAAGCAGATCACACCAGCTCTCCTCACCCCTTCTCCTCAGTTATTTAGGCTTGTTTTGGCTCACTGTGGGGTCGTGCCTGCCCCAGTGGGATCCTGGAGGAGCTCCAGCCTTTTCAGAAGCAGCAGCTCCCTCGCAGCGCTGTCCCAGAGGACTGTGGCAGATTGCAAACACTCTCAGCACAATCATAGCAGCCCAATTAGCATAATGATGCTGCCTAATTTATGCACAAATTGCCCTAATTTATGTGTGTCGATACATATGATTAAACCAAGCACAGGTGGAACAGGGTTTGGTCTCACACAGCCAATGAAGAACAAAGCTGCATCCCTCCCAAAATGTGTGAAAGGTCCAAAATTCCTTCTTCCTCATACTAAAATGTGGAGGTTTGTGTTGTTTTGCTCTGGCAGCATCAATGGGGTGCAGGCTGAACTCGTGGCAGGAGGTAAGAGAATAAAGGATTCCTGGGCTGAGATTTGCATGGATTAAAGGCAGCTTTAATTTGCCTCAATACACTTGGGTTTCAGGTGGATTAATAGGCGACAGGATTTGGGGCTGTCTAGCCAACTAATACCTACCTTCCTTTATTTTAATTATTTTAATAGGGATGGAGGACTCCTGGAACTGTGGGCCACCTTTGCCAACCCCTGATCTTGAGCATTTTTGTGTGTAACGTTTTATACCATTAATATTCCCAATTAACGAAACTGGTGTCGTCATCTGAATTCCCAGGGCACTTTCTCAGCAGGGTTCTTCCAAAAAGACCCTCTCAGATTGTAGCCTTGTATCCCTCATTTTAATAAAAGAAATAGCTGAAATTTTTTCATAGAATCACAAACTGGTTTGGGTTGGAATGGACCTTAAAGGTCTTCTTGTTCCAACTTAATCTGACATGATCTCCATCACATTACTCCCATCCTTAATCCAAAACTGTACCAGCTACTGGGAAGAAATTTAACTGCATCCCAAAAATTAACTCTATCCCAGCCAAAACCAAGACAACCAGGTCACAGCACCAAGCCTGTCTGAGTTTGAGAAGTGTTTGGACGATGCTTTCAGGCACAGGATTGCATTTTTGGGGTATTCAGCTTAGGGCTAGGAGTTGGACTCAGTGATACTGTTGGGTCCCTTCCAGCTCAGGGTATTCCATGATTCTAACCACCCACTGACTCTGTCTTCAGTGGTCTCCTTCATAGCTGAATCTCTTTCTGAAGCAACTTCATATAACAGCATTGTCAGAAATACCTGGATCAGGTCAGTGTTGTGTTTCCCAATGCTGCCAGGCTTAGAAAACTGAATTTTGGTGGTAGAGAATGGAAGATTCTTCCTATATCCAGTGTGTCTTCTTTACCATTGGTGTGCTGTAACAGCCGGTTAAATTGCTTTCATCCAAATATATACAAATGGTACACAAACAATAATTATGAATTATTATGGTACTCCTGAGGTCAGTGGGTTGCAGGGATGGCTTTCCACACTCAGCTGATGGCACTGGATTCTCTGGATGCAGCTTTTTGGGAGCATTGTCTGGCAAGAGGATTACATTGCTGGCACGTCGGGGCACAGTGGGGTCGGGACAAGGCAGAGGAGTGGAAAGGATTGTGCGGGGCTGCAGGAGCCAAATGTGGGACACGCCACCTCCCCTCAGCTCTGTGCCACATGGCTCCTTGGCCGTCGCGCTTCCTCTCTGCACAGAAACCCATTTCTGAGGCCAGTGAGTAGTTTCTAAGGACAGGTGTGGATGTAAGACACTCCTGTGAGCGTGTACAACATGAGATGTAAACTCGGACATACTCGAGTGCCCGCCTGCGCCGCGCTCCGTACCTGTCACAAGGAGTGAGGGCTGTGAGTCACTGCGAGTCACGGATCCCGAATTCCCCTCTTCTCCTGCCACTGATGCGTTTTTACAGCCATCTGAAGGCACAGCTGGCTCTACACCCCATTCACACACGTGCCACTGACATTTATAAGCTCTCTTGTGTTCGTTCTGCCTTTGCATTTGCTGTTTTTTGTTATCTCCCAGTGAGCGCTCTTCTTGCAGAAGATGTTGTCCTTGTCTTGCGAGGAGCTGTGAGCGTGCGCTGCATGAACCTCGCTCTGAGCTTTGCAAAAACTCGGCTTCATTGCTGATTCCCTTTGAACTCTCAGATGCTGGTAGCAGCAGCAGGGGAGCTGCAGAAGAGGAGGCTTTGGGGAGATGTTCCAGTCCCTAAAGAGGCTGAAACAGAGCTGGAGAGGGACTTTGGACAAGGGTATGGAGTGATGGTATAAGGGGGAATGAGCTTAAGCTGTGGGAGACTAGATTTAGATGGGATATTAGGAAGAAATTCTTGGCTGTGAGGGTGGTGAGGCCCTGGCACAGGTTACCCAGAGAGATTATGGACTTCCCTTCCTTGGAAGTGTCAGGCTGGACAGGGCTTGGAGCAGCCTGGGATAGTGGAAGGTGTCCCTGCCCATGGCCATGACATTGGACTTGATTAATCTCCAGAGGTCTCTTCCAACCCAAACCATTGCATAATTCTGTGATTCTCTTTCACTTAGCACCATCTGAGGCTGTGTTTCGAATCTGTCAGCCTTGTGAAGGAAGGAATAAATTGACCATGAAAATATTAACAGCACATTTGCTTATGCCAACTTCCTGACTAAGTCCCATAAAATTTACGGCTTTGTTTAAATGCACGGAGCTAACCAAAGGGTGGAAGAGCTTCACCCCCACTGCACAGGGAGGAGAGGACAGGCTGGAGGCCGGACTGAATTCCTGCAGCCCTCAGACCCCTCTGCCCCAGGACAGCAGCGTTCCTGGGAGGTGTTGGGAAACGCTGGATCATAAGGAAGAAAATGCAAGTGGTGTGGGGGAATACCAGCAAGTCTGGCACATCTGGGGTCACTCACTTAAAGCCAGAGACAAGAGAAAGCAGATGCCTCAGCTGCTCTCCAGTTCCCTTAAAAAAGAAATATCAGGAAAATAACCCAGCTCTCCTCCTCCCTGGCAGATCCAATGTCTTTTAATCTGCTCTGTCTCACAGCTTCTCTTACAATAGAATTTGCTGGTGGTCTGCTCAGGTTAAGCAGCAATTCTGGCAGACTTGAGAGCAGACGTGATCTCCAGGTCTCGTTGCTTTGAAGCTCCCAGTTCTATCACACTCGACTAAATCAGATTTTTTCTTCTCCATGGAGGTAGAAAATCAGCCCCGTGCGCCCATCTGATTGCAGTGCTGAGACTTGTCTAATTGAACGAGTGCTCGAGTCAACACTTGAGCAGGATGAAAAACAATGAGGAGATCACCCAGGGATTATGTCTGAGCTCCACAGCTCCTGGCACCGACGGAGCAGATGGTGGGGTCGCATCCTGCCCACGGCTGGGCAGGAAAGATGTTGACAGGAAAAAAACCCATTAATTTGGTTTAAATGTATTCAACTCGAAATCTAGAAGTGCCTCAGGTCTCTAATTCTGTACTTCATAGCAGCAGCCCAGAAGATGGGATTAGTTGGGGGTTGGCTCTGCAGACTCCTGCAAGGAGCCCCTCTGCTGCCTCAAAGCTGGGTAAAAAATATTTTGGGAAGGGGAGCGGAGATACAGGGAGTTGAGACAACTTGGCTGGTCACATAAAACTGGGGAGCAACCAGGAACACTGGACACTGCGAGTGAACTGTGAGCCCCTGTGGTGTGGCTGTGCTGATGGAGCCAGGAATCCAAACCCGAGAGCTGAGGGGAGGGAGGGGGTTTGTGCTAAAGTGTGAGAACATCACAGATATCCCTCAGGTCACCTGAACCTCGGGGACAAGCTCCAGGCTGTTCCCTTTAGGATCATACTTGATCCTACAGCCAGTGTCTGTATCCCAAGAGGTTTGGGCTTGGGGAAGTCGCTGGTGGCCACCAGAAATCCTGATGACCACCATGTGGCTTTCTGTCCCCTTCCCTTGGGGTGGGAGTAAATGAACATACACAGAACTGCTTTTCCCAATGCCCAAACTTCTTTCTGGGGAAATACACCCTCAGAGGAGCCCAAAGTGATTGTGGTGCCCTCACTACAACAGAAATTATCTGTTTCCTCTAGCTCTGGATCCTCCTAAACTTTATTTACTTTTACCCAAACAGCAGTGCATGTATCAGGCCCAGCTGGGAATATCAAAGTCTCTTCATCTGTAACTGCTGCTGCTGCTGCCCTGTAATTCCCTCCTGCCACCTCTTCCCAAAAGCACTTTTAACCCTGGAAACTCCCGCAGTTCTGCTTTCTGTATTTAAAAGTTATTTTCATTTTTTCAAGTGTGTCTGTAGCTTGAGCAATAATGAAAAACTGCATTTTGCATCTGGCAAATGAAATGGAATTGCCTTGCTGGCAGCAATAAAAATGCTGTTTCCCTAAGATGTTGCTGTATTTTAACTCTTCGGTTCTGAAAGCTTTTTTTCTTTGTTTGTTTGTTTGTTTATTTCCAGGGGGCAGCACTGGAAGCACCTTTATGGGCTCCTAATGACGTGCAGGTGGACGATTGACCGATGATAATTAAGGTAGGAAGTGGTGCTGTTAATTCTGGCATCTTCTCATTTGTCCTGTCCTTGAAATAAAATGATGCTGGCCAGTGGCCCGATGGTCATCGCTCTATTTTAGGGTTCAGTACACAATGATGGCACTATGGCCAAGCAGTAACTTGTGCTAAAGTGTCCCTTTAAACACAGAGAGAAGGGAAATCTTATTTAAGGACTACCTGGGAACTTAACTAAATGGAAAAAATCTGACTTCTTCCCCCAAAGGATAATAAGGTCTCTGTTGGTGTGGAGTTGGAAGGGACATGACTCTTATTTGAGAGCACTCAGCACAGGGATTTTTTTGTTCTGCTGAAACCCAGTGGTTGGGTTGGAATTCAGGTTCTAACTTGCCATCTCAAAAAAAAAAACACCTCGAACTAAAAATATATTTTATTCATTTATTTTCATCATCTTGAGCTTCTGTGGAAAGCTGGTTTATCTCCAAATGTGGCAAGAAAGTGTTCAATTTTTGATTGATGAAACAAAGGAAAATCCCTGATTTAAAAGCAGTAAACTATTGTACCAACTTGGAGAAGAAAATACAAATGTGTGCAGAGTTAAATAGACTTAAAAGTAGTTTTTGTGCTGCTTTAATATCTGGATTCTTGCCTTGCTGGGTCATTTCTGCCATGGTTATGCTCAGAGGTATCATCAGGAGGGTGAGATGGTCACTGCTGGTCTCTGCCTCCTCTTCTTGAAGCAAAGAGGGTCTTCACCCCTCCAGGAGTCACCACAGAGACTCCCAAATATCTACTGTAACAGAGGCTTTGCTTTCTCTCACAATTGGGGTTTTCACTTCTGATTAATGGGTTCAGTTAATGGCTGGTTGGTTTTCAGTGTCGGCAGAGAGTTGTTGGAAGGAGAGGGGGAAATTCAAGCTGCAACAAGAGCAGATTCTTTGAACGCAGGTTTACCGTTCTCCAGCGTATTCGTACTTTTTGTTTGGCTTGTGATAAGATGCTCTGCTCTGGAATTTGCTTGGAGCAGGGATTTGCATGAATTACTGTTTCTTGCAAGCAGCAGATCTGTGCAAGCCCTCTCCCAGTGCTCCACAGCACCCGAGCACCCCTTTGGAGAAGGATTTGTGGGCTGGGGTGCAGCGGTCAGCAGAAGCCAAGTGCTTGGGGGAAGGAAGGCTGCAGTGATAAAAACAAAGTGCTGAAATAAGGGGAAAACTCCTTTAGGGCTGTGCAGCAGCATTGGGATTTGTGTGTTTGTTCTGTGTGCTGACTTCTCATCCCAGCGTGCTTTTGTAAAAGCAACATCCTCCTGTTAGGAAAAACTCAGAGCAGTTGTGCTTGGCCTCTTGCAGAGCTGACTTTTATATTTAGGAAGTGTAATGCCATCAGTCACAGCTGCTGGTTGATGCAGTGTGGCCCAAAATTATGTACAAGATGGGAGTAAACAGTCGTTGGGGATGGTCTCTTGATTCTGCACTTGGAGCTTTTCATTTGAAGGGTTTCCCCTTCTGTTAGAGAGATCTTTCTGTAAATCACTAATTAAGCAAATGAGCTACAGTGACATCAGTCTGTCTCCAAAAAGAGCTGGTGTTTTGGAGAAAACTTCAAGCTGCAGACTCAAATTATCCAATATTTAAAATTGTAGTGTCTCATAGAAATAGGAAGAGCAAGGAGAGAATTACTTGAGTTTTGGCTGACTTCAGGTTTCATGTACAGAATCAAGCTTTTTATTTAATTCTAAATTCTTCATTGATGCTAAATCTGGTGTCCTCACTAAACTTGACTAAACCTGGTGGCATTAAAAATTTTGCTTGTAATTCTCTTACTTCCTTTTTGTAGAGAGTAGAAAAGGTTAATGCAAATATGTTGGCATGTTCATCTACAATACTTTGTGTAATGTACTTGTTTTCTGAAAAACTGGTTTTGATGAGGAAAACTGGGAGAATATCTGCCCCCCAGAGCATTGGGAGCAGGTGTGAGCAGTGGGACAGGTGGAGCATCAGTGGTCCCACTGCTTGTGAGGCCCTAGGTTGGGAAGAGCACCGGTGTGTGCTGAAAGCAATCAGAGCAAGGTGCTCAGTGTGATGGAGAGGTGGCATTGTGTGGAGCTGCCTTTGAGTGTGCAGAACCCTGCCAGAGCTGCTCAAAAGGGGCAGAAACCATCCAGGTGTGGAGGGGACAGTCCCACTGACACCAGTGTGGTGCCAAGTGCCGTATTTTTGAGAGGGAGGAGCGCTAAAACCACAGACCTTGTTTCAGCAAAGCCCATCCAAAACTATCTACAGCCTCTGCCCCATCCATATCCTCCTCCAGCTGTGCTGCCAGCAGCTTTTGGGAGGTGGGAGCCGTGCTGATGTGCCCTGTGGACTTGCAGAACAGCTCAACACGTGTGGTTTCCTCCACCGGTTCCAGCAGCGCCCGTCACCAAGCTGTTGTTTTCGGTGCTACCCACAATAACTGAAACGTCTTTCCTGCGAGATAAGTCAGTAATTGTGGTTGGCTCCTTCCTCTGGTGTTTGTTCTTGCAGTAACTTGAAACTCCATTTATCTTGGGGTGCTTCTGCTGCTCCCCTCCAGGGGTACCCTCCAGCCCAGCAGCACCAGCTGCCCACGATCCCTCAGCCTCTCCCTCAAGGATCGCTCCTCAAAAAAGTGCCACAGCTTCATCTTCTCCCCAAGCACGTGCAGTTGTGGCCAAACTTCATGAGATGAGACAGGAGGTGGTGGGTCAGGATTCATCCCAGCCCTGCACTGCTTCATCCTGGTGGATTCTGCTTCGATTTGTCAAGGCGTAAGGTGGTTTTTCCCCCATTCAGATTTGCAGTTTTGGTCAAAGCCACCGCCAACTGCAGTGCTTCTGAACCCTTTAAATATTGCTCTCACATTTTGGGACTCACTGACGTGCAGGCTGATCCCTGGAGTACATTTTGGAAACACAGAGTTTGCCCAGAGACCAGAAGTCACAAGTGAGCGGTGCTCCTAAATCCCATACGCGTTTCTCGCCACATCTTTCCTGTGAAGCTTCAAACTTCTACATAAAACTTGATATCACTGAGGTGAGCTGACGTGGCCTGCTGCATCCTAAAATATACCTTGGGATTTGTAGGGAGTGCTGCACAGAATGCAAACTATCATTGCCAGCACACACCCCCAGCACTGGGCGGTTGGAGCTGAGCATGGAATTGGGACAGGGAAGAGAAAACTCCTTGCAGAAACCACACCAGGCAGCGTGTCAGGACCTGCAGCCCCTACCTGGAGCTGCTGGGTATAAATAAACACATCCACCCTCCGCCTTATTTCTGACAACTGCCTCCCTGAGGAGTAATTTATTTTTTTTTCCCAGTAGCTTGTTCTGCAAGCAGGTTTCCTCTTGCAGGTGATTAGAAAAACCTCATTTTTATGTTAATTAGGCATAACTATCAGTGCACAGACATCCACTGCTCTCACATCCTTCCGAGACGTGCGATTTTTATTGAAATTCAGTCTTGAAAAACCGATACCAGTAACTGATGTACCTGTTGCCTGAACAGATGGGAAACTGCACCAAAGGGGTGGTTGCCACAAAAATATGTTGCCAGGGTGTAGCAACCACAGGTTCAGGTTTCAGGAGGGTTGCAGCTGCAGTCAGTTCAGGTTTTTAGTGGTGTTTGCTTGCTAAGTTTAAGGGCTTCCTCAACAACTTGTCTCCACTGAGATCAAACCGTGCTAATTAATTAATTGCAGCTCCAGCTGGCACTGGTGGGCCTGCACCTATAGGAACTATTCTTTTTCATGTTGATGTCTCCAGACACATCCCTGCTTTGATTATATTTGATCCTGTGAGAGGGTTGAGTCAATCCACATCTTGAATAAAATAGATCCATTTTGGGCAGATCGGCTGCCCCATCCCTGGAAGTGCTCAAAGTTTGATGGGGTTTGGAGCAACCTGGTTTAGTGGAAAGTGCCCCTGCCCATGGCAGCAGCATGGAACTGAATTGTCTTTAAGGTCCCCTCTAACAGAAAAGAAGAGGGAATTCAATCAGCTGTGCTTTGGGTTTGTTGGTAAAACACACGTGCAGCTGCTTTGGTGACTTTTTTTCACAGTACCAAGCATAGAAGACAATGGAAGTGGAGGGGCCAGAGGAGAACGTCTGGTCCCAGCTGATACAAACCAAAAGCCATGAAATTCTGGAATTGCACCCAAGAGCAGTACAATTGGAATGGCACTGTCTTGCCCCAAGACCATGTGCTGTAAACCACATCCAGGTTTCAGGAACACATTTGCCCAGCCAGACACAGGTCAGCAATGGGATTAGCCAGGTCAGTGGTTGCTAAGACCATTAACTTCTCCTATCTCCTTTTCCAGAACTCAGTTCTCGTGATGTTATTTAAGGATTTTGTAATCCAAAGCCTTGAGGTTCCTTGCTGAAAGCTAAAACAAATACATCCATCTTATCAGGCCTTTCCAAGAGCAAAGCATGGAAATCCCCTGTTGGACTGGCAGCGTCACCGGTGTTTTCCTCTCTCTCCACCAGCGACTTTTCCTTTAATGTTGCTGTACAAATCTTCCCTGGATTATGCAATGATTAAGAAGAAAGAATGAAAAACAGGAATTTGGCAAGGGACACGTGGACCCCTGCAGCTCCAGTTGGTGGTTGGATGGATTCGTGATGCATTAAACACATGGACGATCTCCTTGTGGTGCAGAGCCGCCGGTGCTTGGTCAGGGACCTCTTCCCTTTTCACACAGAGTTGTTCTGAGGGCAGGCAGATATTTGGGTTGGGGATTTTTGTATGTGGATGTACATGGGGAGATAAGGCAGGCTGGAAAAATTGATTATTCTGTGTATTTCCAAGGGCTGTGATCCTTTACCTGTGGTGGCCTAAGGTGGGTGCATTTTATGGGAAGTGATACCTGGCAGCAGGTAGCAGCTGCAGGTGGGGACAAGCCAGACAAGCTTTTGATGCGTAAATCCTCCTGTTCTGACACAAAATGTGAGATTTGTCTTACAAACTCCAGCAGTTGCTCTGAGCTTCATTGAAATATAACAGCACTTGGGGTGAGAGAGGGCACAGTTGGTACCTGTGGAGCCAAGGATGAGCTCGCTGGGGAAGGAGGTAAATTATTGCCTGGGGAAGCTGGAAGGGTGATCTGGGGAGATCCAAGGAGGAAAAGCTTTAGAGAGGAACCTAGATTTTGGTTGACCATTGGTGAGGGAATTTAATTCCCAGACTTGATTTTTAGTGCATTTTATAGGTGCCCATCAATATGCAAGACATTTTCCTTTCCTCTCCTGTCCTCTCTTATCCAGGTGCTTCTGCCCAGCATGTAAGTTGTAGTGCAGGAAGTAGGTGGTGTACCAGGTGAAATGTACAATATTTAGGGAAAGAAACACTGTAATCCAAAGTTTTGCTGCTGCAGAGAGCATTTGTGGGATGGGGGCTGTGTCTGAGCTGCTTGGCCAGGTTCTGCTTCCATTTGATGTGCTTTGTGTGCCTTGGTGAGCAGTTCTGGCTTTGGAGAGCTTGAGGGAGGGGAGAAGCTCTTTAAAGTGAAACACTTCAAGTATAGATGGAGTTTATCCTACAATAAAGCTGTGTTTTACCTCTTCATGGCTCTTTTTCCCCAGTGCTTGGCTGCACCTCACTCAGCACATGTTCTTGGCAACCTCAGGTCTTACCTTGGGCTGAGCTTTGAGGAAGCACAAGGTCAAACTGCTGTCGTTCTAGAGGAAGTTTGTAGGTTCAAAATTCAACTAGACCTGGTCCTTAATTTAAAAAAAAAAAAAAAGAAGCAAGCAAACAAAAAATATCAGTATGGGCTGCTTCCAGTCGTGTACAAGCAGGTGGAGAAGTCACAGAATCACAGAGCCGTAAAATGCTTTGGGTTGAAAGACGCCTTAAAGACCATCTAATCCAACTCCCTGCCATGTGCAGGGATACCTTCCACTAGACCAGCTTGCTAAATCAACAAGATCATGTGAACAAGACCATGATTTTGCAAAAAAACTTTGTATTTAAGACAGACTAGTTTTGAGGATGAAATGTTGCTGTTTCTCCCCCAAAATGAGTGGATGTTGTGGCATCCAAACTGACATCTGAGCTTCTGAGGTACAGGTGGGAGTGAGCATTTGGGTTTGGTAATTTAAGGTTACTCATTGCAGAGAAAATTTGTGGGGAGATGAGAGCTCTGCAAGAGGGGGAAGTGGCCCAAGGGATTAAACAGCAGAAAGGTGGTGCAGTAATGTGGAAGCTGGGCTGGATTTTCCAGGTGAGAAGTGGGTCAGGATTCACTTTGTGTTGGTATTTTAATCCATGTAAGAAGACTCAGTTGTGTGGAAGTGATTGGGAGTTCAGCAGGCACTTGCTGGAATGTTTGGGATGTTCAAGTGTCTCCCTGTCTTCATCCCAAAAATGAACTCAAAATTACAAGTGTGGTAAGGCAGATGGTGACCAAGCACCGTGTGAAGGGTTTAGAGGGAAAGAGTTAAATCTGAGCAAAAATGAAATTATTTGGAAGGGCTGGAGCTCTGCCCTTCAATGCTTCCCCAAACTGGAACATTCAGGGAGCCCCAGGAATGGCTGAAACACCTGGATCCCCATGAAGGGTGGTGTTGGCTGGCTTTTTTTCTTCCCAGTCTGTCTTGGAATGAACACACAGCAGAGAGGACCAGGATTCTGCTTGCACACTGCCAGAGCAGGTGTCCCTTAAAGACATCATTTACTGTCAAAAACCAGCCTGAAGCTCCAGCAGCAGTGGATGAGTGCCTCCAGCTGCCCCAGGTCACCACATCTCCAAAGGCTGCTGGGGAAGGAAAGCAGAGCCCTGCTCCTGCAGCACCCTGTGGGTGCTGGGGAGCGAGAAGACCTCGACACCCACATTGTGGTGCTGCTCCACCTCCTCTCAGAGCTGCCAAGGCTCAGTTTGGCTGTCCTGGAGCTCAGACACACCTTGGGCAGGATGGAGATCTGTTTCCTCAAATGACAGATCACAGGAAATGAATTTTCTGCTCCTCAGCTGCCATTGCAGCCAACCCGCCCTGGGTGCCATGAGCAGCATCTCAAATATTTCACCAGGGATGCCAACAGGTGTCCACAGCACAAAAACAAACTGGGAATCCCAGCATGGCACTGGTTTTGAGCCAGTTGCTCAATGGAAGGTCAGCTTTGCTGGAGGATATTTCCCAGCTACTGTTTTGCTTTGGAGGTGAATCTGATAAAAGTCCTTTTCCTAAGCAACCCACAGAGGCTTGACCAAAACCTATTTAATATCTATTTCTTTATTTTTATGTGTTTTGAATCCTGAGTTGTACCATTTGGGAGGATGTTTTAGTGAGATGTTGGCTGGCAAGCCAGCTCTGCATTAACAGCTTTAAAACATCTACTCCCTGCTTCAATTTTATTTGCCCTTAAATTAAAAAAAAAAAAGATAATATCTGCTAGACACCGGTTTGTTCTTCCCTCAGGCAGGTGTTCAGGAGTTTTCATTGTTTTTAAAGTGGCTGTTTCTGGGCTTTTGGAAGGGCTGTCAGCTTGCTGAAGTCCATGATGAATCTGTAAGAGGTGCTTAATTGGAAATGCTGATTAAGTGATGGGATGCAGACGATCAGCAGGATGCTCAGCCTCAGCTTTGGTCCCCACACTGTGCTCTGGGCACCCCTGCTTTGTAATCTCGTGGGGGCAGCCCTGGGTTTGAGCCTTAGCAGGGGAAGAAATTCTTCCTCAGTGCTTCCTGTCTTGCTTGTAATGCAGTGACTTTATTTTCTTATGCAGCAATCATAATTTTAATAAATTTTTGCTGTCACAAAAGGAAAGAAATGTTGTGAGCTGATTTGCTGATTCTCTTCACCGTGAGGCAGATTTTTCCTTTTGAAAGGAAAATACCTTTTAAAACATTTGCTCTTCCTTTCAGCTTGAATGATTTCATCCATACTCTGATTTTTATTAACAAAGGCTCACAGCAAGATGACTTTCAGCCCTTTCAGCTGTTGATTTATCCCCGTCTTTATTCTTGGGAGCAAAAATATGGAAAAATTCTTTGTTACACAATTTTTAACATACATTTTCAGAGTTTCATACCACAGGGCATTGTGGAGTTTTTTTTTCCCACTGATGCTTTAACATCTGCATTTGGTACAATTCACTGCTTTTGAAGCATTTGGTGGCTTTTGCTTTGTGCTTGATCCAGTTTTGATGTGAATTGTCCCAGCTTCTGTTTCGGGGGAGAAGCAAAGTTATTTTTTTTCTCACCAGCCTACATGGCATTTAATCCATCTGGAGCACGTGGCTGCTGTAATACAGAAACCAGACTTTTTTTTTTTCACAAATTCTTCTCTGTGTGACTTCAGTACTTAAAGCTGGTTCAATCTCCTGCCCTGGGACTGCCGTGCTGGAAGCTGAAATATGTTTGTGTTTAAAGATGCTGCTTCTATTTTGGTAGGAAAATGCATCATCGCGAAGTCTTTCTTCCCACTAGCTGCACACTCAGCCTGGAATAAGGTTTTCAGGGGCACATCCTAATGAAATAACCCACTGGGAGACAAAAAAACCCACCTCTGATAGTGGGATCAAGCTGGATGCTTCCCAATAGGAGTAAGTCAAAGTCTTGTGTAGCAGAGGTTGGGCACAATTGAGGTTAGGGACTGGTGCCATGGTGTTAGGAGAAAGTTGTTGGCTGAACAAGTCTGATGTGTTACAGGATAGGTATTTTTATAATGGATGCTGTATCTCATCAGCAAAAAATAGCAGGGATATGGGATATGGCAGCCCTGAAGGTTTTGAGGGTATTGGTGGATGAGAGGCTGGACATGTCCTGGCCATTTCCTGGGCTGATCCCACATTGTGGGCAGCAGGGAAGGGGGGATTCAGTGCCTGAAGAGGCTCCAGGAACGCTGGAGAGGGACTTTGGACAAGGGATGGAGGGACAGGACAAGGGGAAATGGCTTCCCACTGACAGAGGGCAGGGTGAGGTGGGATTTTGGGAAGGAATTCTTCCCTGTGAGGGTGGGGAGGCCCTGGCACAGGGTGCCCAGAGAAGCTGTGGCTGCCCCTGGATCCCTGGAAGTGCCCAAGGCCAGGTTGGACAGGGCTTGGAGCAATCTGGGACAGTGGAAGGTGTCCCTGCCCATGGCGGGGGGGGCACTGGATGATCTTTAACATCCCTTCCAACCCAAACCATTCTGTGATTTTGGTTCTAGGATGATATTTTGATTCAGTTTAAATAGGCTGGGATGCAGTGATGGTCATTAGCAGGGGCAGGGTGGTTAATTAACCCAGTGGACACATGAGGATGTGCTGGAGCTGTCTGGACAAGCCATTCCACCTGGGAACACGGAATGCATACAGGAACAGGAAGAGTTGTGCTCTTGAACCAAACTACAGAAGTTAACAGTGTGGTGAAGAATGAAGGGATTTCTCTCCTAAAAACTGATTCAGTTGCATAGAGGACGTGTGCAGGGACTGAAGGAACCCCCCTGCAGTTACCTTTCCATCCCTGTCATTGCCTTCCTCACATCGATCAGGATGAATCAAGTGGGAAGGACACAGCACTGGAGAAGGGCTTGGCTGTCCCTTCCTGAAAGCCACTGTCCCCACCAGCTGATGATCCTGATGATCCTGCTCCTCTTATCTCACACCCCACAAGCCATCCTTCCCAGTATTCCTAGAGGGATTTACAGAGCCTCTGAAGTGATTGAAGTGCTCACAAGTACTTGAATATCCCAGTAAGTATTTATCTGCAATTAAGGTCTTGGAAAAACACTGTGAAACACGAGCCATCATGCGAGTCCTGCTTCCCTTTGTGTCAAACTGGCAAATGCTGGCTTTGATCCTCTCTTATCCCCACGGATTCGAGCCATCTCCTTTCTTCTTTGCACAGAGGACCCACAGAAGCATCTGGGACTGTACACGGGGCCCCAAACAAGCACCAGCCAGGCTCATCTCTCTAATTTTCAGGCTTTTGTGCGATGGTACCAGCTTTGCTACTTCAAAGAAAGGTGTCAGAAATGCAAAAATGAGCAATTAATGATTAATCTGCTTGTGGGGATGGGTATCTGCCTCCCCCTCCTGATTGCAGTGTAAATTAGTGGTTGACTTGAGCCCTGTAGTGGAGCTATTTATACCTCGAAGGTTTGAATTATAGCTGGATAGATTATATCATCCCTTTGTTTAATCCTTTTTCCTTTCTTCTGTCGGGCTTTTGACCTCAGTGATTTTCAAAGCAGTCAGATTCACTTCCTACGGTTTTCTTGTGATGGTATTTGTATCCAGGAAAGGGGAGGAGAATTTAGATGGCTTTTTCTGTACCATTTTATTTTCTCTTTCTCTCCCTTACTCATTTCCTCATTCAACAGCCCAGTCCTTTTTTTTTTTTCTTTTTTTTTTTTCCTTTTTAACCTTTTCAGGCGTTTTCATTCCACAACCATCATTGCCTTTCTAAGGCTTTTTATTTTCTAGGACTTCAAAACAGCAGCGGTAAGGGGCAGCCTGGGTGAATATTCCACTTTATAGGCTTGAACTCTTCCCAAAAAGCTTTGGAACGAAGATCTCCTGCCATGCACCTGCCTGCTGGTCAGACCTACAGCTCTCCTTCACCCCCCCCCACCCAAGGACCGAGCGGTGTGAGGGAGGGTGTTGTTGCTCTTGGATTTATTGGCTGTGATTTTGCAAATAAATGCTTTATAATCACTTCCTTGCTGCTCCTTGCAGCCAAGAAAGGGAGATGTGCAGCCCGGGAAGGGCAGGTTCTGCCTCCCTGTGCTCCAGCTTTCCCTTAGGATATGCACTTCCTATTTCCAAGACTGCTTTCTTTTAGACCTCTAGTAAGTGTTAGAGGGTTTAGAATATATATTTATTCTTACAGCTCTCTAAAAGTTGTGTTTTAAACAAAAACACCCCAAAGTTGGCCCCGGGTCAGTGGCTGCAGTGGTTCCTGGCTCTTTGCTCTGTTGCTGCAGTTTGGATTTTCCCGTACTTCCCGTCCAGGAGAAGCCCTCAGAAAAATAAAGAGCACAGGAGATCTGGAAGTCGAGTGAATATTTTTAAATATTAGAATATGCTGTACAAAGGTGGGAATTAAACTTTGCTGAAGCAAGCAGAGAGTTCCTCTGCAGTGTGAGCTTCTCTCACATCATCCTTGATGGGTTTTCCTACCTGGAGCAGCCCTCTCACCCTAAAAAATTCCCATTGGCCTTCAGATCCTTGTGTGGCAAGGATTTATAAACATAGTTGAATGTTTTTGAACAAGAGGCAATGAAGATTTCCAGCAGAATTCCTGACAGGAGTGGAGACCTTTAAAATTGAAGCTGAGCTGGGCTGGACACCAGCTGGTGGGAGCAGGAACACAGGGATGTGGGATGGGAACAGCCTTTAATGACCTGTAATTCCCCATCCCTGGAAGTGTCCAAGGCCAGGTTGGATGGGGCTTGGAGTAATCTGGAATAGTGGAAGGTGTCCCTGTCCCACAGGGAGGACCTTGAAGTAGCAGCAGGCTCTTGGATCCAGTGGGTCATTATTTGCTGAAGTGATGATCAAGCCTAAAATAACCATTTTTTGTAATAAATTAGAATAGCTTTTACCACCAGACATGGGTGTAAAATCCTTTGGGGAAATAGGATGGTGGTTGGAGTAGAGTTTTCAATCTAGTGGTTTTTTAGGATATTTTCAGTCAAAGCCATTGCATTTTTGATGCCCTCTATCAGGATCTGCCTAACCTCCAGCCTGGGGGATATTTGGGACCTTGTTTGTCTCTTGCAGCCCTTCCACTTTTTGTGAACAAATATTATTTCTTTGGAGCAGCATTTGAGCCCTTGGTCCTTTTTTCTCCAAGCTGCTGCCCACAATTTGGCCACATCTCAGCCTTTCTCTTTGGTATTTCTGGGAAGTGGAAGCTGTTTCCTGGTGCAGAAAACCCAGTTTTTGGATAAACTCAGATCCTACATCTGGAAAGAAGTTGGGAATATTAATCAGGCAACACCAGTATCATAACCTTCATTTTCATACACTGTGGGAGTGTTGGAAGCAATTAAGGGCAATCAGATGTGATGGGCCCCTCTCCTCTCTCCCCTTGTCCCACCCTTTCTTGCTCTTTCTCTGCCTTCTTTCCCTCCTCCCTAAAAAAGGAACAGGGGAAGAAAAGCAAAGTAACTCATATGGATAGAAGGGAGGTGTAATTATGAGCAGTGGGACCAATTTAAAAAGGAAGATTTCAGAGAGACTCAAACTTCCTTTGAGATGTTGAGGGGTTTTGGTACAGGATAAAAGGAAAATAAACTAATTTATTCCTAAATTGTAATTCCTTTTTAGTATTAATCTGTTTCATTAGTGTAGTTCACAAATACACACAGGCAGGGGAGAGAGGGGGGCTGCAAATTGAAATGAAGACATTTTCAAAAGGAAAATCTTGCTTGGAAAGGCTTCCTGCAGGGAGAAATCATATCGCAGGAGAGGAGCTGGAAACTCCATCACTTGGGACTTTTATAAGTGAGACTGGATGGAGCAATTTGGGAAATTTCTTGTAGGGAGCAGCTTTTGCTGTGTGATGGGAAGGACTAGATGATCTAATCAATCCCTTCCCTGGCCAGTCCATGTGGTTTTCATTTCCTCCTGCTGAGAGGTGGGGAAGGGAGCTGGGCTGGGGAGTGTGGTGGCCTTAGGGATCTGTCACTGCTTCCAGGGTTGCTGTTTTCCTGAGCTGTAATTCTGCTACTCCAAACTATTTTCAATTAAAAAAGATTTTTTTATACCCTACTGTGGCTCTCTCTAGGTTTAGGAGAGTGTAACCATCTTTACAGGGAGTGCTCTTCACCTTCCCTGAAGCTGCAGCTGAGGCATCTCCCAAAAGTGCCTGGTGTCCGTGGGGTGTCAGCTCTGGAGATTGTGAACTGAAAATGGTTTCACTGAGATTTGAACAGCTTTTTCTTGGCTTTCACCCACAAAAAATCCTGTTTCCTATTTGCACCATGGGACAGAGCTCTGGGAATGGGAAAGAAATTGGG
Organism: Picathartes gymnocephalus; assembly: GCA_013390045.1. Taxonomy (NCBI): domain Eukaryota; kingdom Metazoa; phylum Chordata; class Aves; order Passeriformes; family Picathartidae; genus Picathartes; species Picathartes gymnocephalus. Next base: position 444,069 of record WEKY01057643.1, on the reverse strand, counting down.
GCAGAATGTATCATCACAGAATGGTTTGGGTAGGAAGGGACCTTAAAGCTCCATTCGTTCCACTCCCCTGCCATGGGCAGGGACACCTCCCACTATCCCAGGCTGCTCCAAGCCCTGTCCAGCCTGGCCTTGGACACTTCCAGGGCTCCAGGGGCAGCCACAGCTTCTCTGGGCACCCTGTAGCTGGCCATGAATTTTTTATTCCCCCTCTCTTTTCCTCGTGGTTGTCGTGCAGGTTGATGATAAGAAGACCTTGTGAAGCAGGTTAGGATTTGACCCACTTGTAAGAGTGAATTACGTGGCTGCTGGCTGTTGGTGTGTCCTGGCTGAATCGTGGCTTGAAGGTCACCAGTGATTTGCCACCAGTCTTGTTTAGCTACCAAAGTGAGTGCTGTGCCTGTTGATGGGAAGAAAAGCAAGGATATATGACTTGGTATGGATTTCCAAGGAGGAATGGGGAGATCTGACAATCATTTCTTACCTAGGAAGGATGGCTGTGATGGAGGAAACAGCTGTAGGATGTGGGAGGAGGGAAAAGGTGAGAAAGTGGACTGTGTGTAGCATTTAGGAAGGAGGTGGATTGAGTTTGGTTTAGTGCTGAATGTGCATTCTTGGGATAGAGAGAGTTGGAGCAGAGAAGATGAAGATTGTAGAGCATTGGATAAAGGAGCAGCTTGTGTGGTGCAGCTGAGCAGTGGGATGCCGAGCAAATAAATTCCATGGTTGCGTTTGTCCTGGAGACATGGGGGATGCATGCGAGCACAGTCCACACGTGCCTGGTTTTGAGGCCATGGGGACTGCAGTGCCCATCTTTATTTGAGTCTGTAATTTAGGGCTCATATTTTTTTATTTCATGTGCAAGAATTGAACCTCAGCTCTGCTGTCCTCTCCTAAGGAAAAGCCTGTGGAGATCTCTCCTGGATCTGTGCTCAGAGCACGTTCACTCCCTTGCACAAGTGCAAGGTGACATTTCTGAAGGATCTGGTTTTTCCTCAGAAGAAGAGATGGCTTTTCAAAGGAAAAGTCTGTTCTCTTTGACAGTGGCTTTATCCCCTTGACAACTCTTAATTCCATCTGAATTCTCCCAGTGGTCAGGAACAGCAGAAGTTGGATGCTGCATAATCTCCGATCCCCTGCCGGTTCTGCATCCCTCTTCTCAGCAGTGATTTGTAAATATTATTTCCCCCCAGTATTTTAAAGGACATTTTCATCTCCCCTGGCAGAAGGAGGAGGATATTTCTGGCACTGCTGTTGTATCAGTTTTGCTCCTTGCTTAAGATTAATAATAAAAATAATAACAACACTAAAGCAAACACAGTTTTGGTGTTTTCCTCTTAATTTACCCATTCACTTAAAGTCCTGAAACTGTAGCTTTGCTACCACTTGAGACTCAAAATGCAAATTTAGCTGAAGATCACATGGAAATCAACTCATCCATTTTCTGTGTGATGAGCAAAGGTGGATAAAGGGAAAACCATACTGGAATTTAGACCTTGGCAGAAAATAGGAAAGAACTGTGGGCTGCTGTCATGTTGATTGTTTGGGAAAGGCAGTGGGATTTTGGTGTGTTGTTTCTATTTAGCTAATTCTTAGCAGCATAATGGCAATTTTAGAAAAGTTATTTCAGTCAGCAGTGAAACTGCAACACAATAAAGATAGATTTGTTCCCCTGATAACAGTTTTGATCAAGGTTTCCTTTTATCCTGCAGTTTTTAAATAATTGGCTCGCTTGTTCTTGGCTTTTATTGTACTGGGGATATTATAAACTCAGATTGTTTTGTAAATGTCTAATTTTAGACATGTCTTGGTGCTTATTGTTCCCTTCATCCCCTTTTTTTAATACCATGGCACAACCTCTGCAGAGAGGCGGAAATCATCTGTGTCCTGAGACTTTCATGTCTAGACTGGATGAAGGGCACAAAAATGCAACCAGAGCAACCCCCACGCAGACTTTTTACAAAGACACTTCCCCATCCCAGCCCCAAACCCCACGACCAATTCCCTTTGCCACAACACCGGGCAAAAATAAGTGGATGAAAATCATAAATGCAGCTTTATTGAGTGAGTGTGAAATCAGGAGCAGCTTTCCAAACCAGTAGCTGTGTATAAAAGGCAGCGCAGGCATCAGGGATACAATTGAGTTGCTAAGGCAGAGTTTTCCAATCGTGCCCCGTAGAGCCCCGCATCGTCTCATTATTCCGCTCCAGCGTCAGCCAACAATGGGGGGAAGATAAAAGCCTGGCAACCCGTTTGCTTAGAGGGGTCAATTTATCCCAGCTCTTTGTAGGGCAGTGTAATTTTAGGCTTTTACAGGGCGGATCACGCAGAAATCCTCGCGGCAGCACTTCCGTAAATAGGTCAGGAGGGGACTCGCCGTCGGGAGAGCGAGGCCGGGATCGCACCTTGCTTAGAGGGAATTACGTTTTCTCAATGAAAATAAGATGGTTTTGTCCTCATTCACCCGGTTTGTAAAGGAGAAAAATGGGTCAGTTGGACAACAGCTCGTGCCGGCGGCGTGTTTTGGTGTGCTACATTTGGGATGGAGAGTTCATGGAGCCTGGGATTAACGTTTTCCGCAACAGCAGCAAGGAGTGATGGTTGGTTTTTTTTTTCCTCACAGGAACATCGGAAATTATATATAACAGGTGTTTCACCTTTCTCAACATTATTCTAATCTACCGGACTAGTTTGGCAGAGATTATAAAGTGGTCCTGGGGCTGTTTATCAGCTCCAGCACTTCTGGGTGACCTTGCATCTCGTCTTTGGAAGCAGCTTAATCCCTGTAACATGCCAAAAGAATGATCTCAGGGTTTTTCTTGGTAGCTTCTGTATTTTGCAATACTGTGACAAACTGCAGGTGTTGGACATGGTCAAGGGTTTGGCCACAGTGGCAAAAGACTTGGGAAACATGGCGTGAAGTTCCTTTTTCCTCCTCTCCTCACTGTCAAGCTATTAATTAATTACTCAGGGAGGAAATAGGAGGGACTCTGGAAGGCAATCATGTGCCAAGGTAAATACAGCCTGGCCCCATCTTTGACTGACTCTCACGAGGAGTCCTCCTTGAAAAGAGCTGGGGTGACACAGCCCAAGGTGAATAGAAGGCTTTGAACATCCATGAGCAGATGCAGATCCCTGAGAGGCTTCCTCTCTCCCTCAGTATAGGAACAAGGAACAGGCTGGGATCTGTCCTCCCAGAGCTGCTAAAAGCACCGAGGATCAGAGCACTGCGAAGGATCCATTTAAAAAAAAAAAAAATTAGAAGTCCACTTCTCTCTGCCTTAATGTGGATTTTGCTCCCAAACCACACCAGAGATGGATGTGTGGGGAGACTGAGGAGTTGCATGGAAACCATTAGTTGTTCCTCCACCCAAACCACAGATGTCCTGGTAGGCATGGGACAGCCAAATGTTGGAGATGCTTCTCATTTTGCTGGGGAAAAGGCAGGGAAAATGGCACTTCTGTTAGTCCGTTCTGTGGGAATGTCAGGGCTCAGTTCAGCAGGGAATTAAGGCCTCATTGTGTTTGCTTCACTTCCCAATAGAGCTTCTTCCATCTACTGCAAGCAAAGGACTTCCAGGGTAAGATTGGAAATCAAATTTTCCTCTCCCAGTAAAACCTGGGGTCATTTGAGGATGACCCAGCGACACTCAGGAGAAGCAGGAGTTCTCTTTTCATGCAGTCGCCCAGTATTTTCATCAGCCTGAACACAGGTGTTTTTCTCTCTGCTTCCTCTGCTACTCAGCATAATCTGTGCTGCCACTCAGGTTACATGGCCAGAGGCTGCAGCACAAAGGAGCAACCTCGCACTTTGCTCAGCCCTGTCTCTTCACTGTCACCTCTCCGGTTCCTGCCCTTTCCCATCACCCAGGAGCCTCCTTTGATCCTGGCACTGCTTTCCTCTATAAAAAGGGTGGAAAGAGCCCGAGTGGCAGCTCCCCTGGGCTGGGAGAGGGGAGGTGGGTGCACAGTGAGACACACACACAAAATCCCGATGCTGTCATTGTGTCACGCTGAAACAATATCTGGCTCCCTGATGCCGAAGCTTCTGCACAGCGAGGAAGGACAGAGGTGATGGCAAAGATTTGGGACACCTCGCTGTCCTTGGCTGCCCAGCTGGTCACCTGCCTCCAGGCTGGCTCCCTGGCTCATGGTAGGGGAGCAGATCCTTGTACCATAGGTGTGGTTCTGGGAATACTTTGCTCCAGGGACAAACTTGGTGTGAACAACAGGCGCCAGATTTCCCTCCTCCCGCCCCACCGAGTGGTCAGGTTACTGCAGGGCTTGTGCAATTTGATGTCCCTCAGTGCTCCTGTGCTTTGTGACTCATGGTTTTTACCTGCCAGGCTGTTAAACCCCCAATTCTGGTCTTCCACATCCCAGCTCTTGTAATATCTCAGGTCTTTTGAAATGGAAAAGAAGTAGAAGTCCCACACAAAAATGCTGTTGGGCCATGAGGATCTTGTGGGACACAGGGGAAAGCCTGGAGCGGTGCTGGGCAGCAGAGACAGGTTTAGATGGATATTGGGAAGAAATTCTTCCCTGTGAGGAAGGTGAAGGGAGAGAACAAAAATGCTGAGGCACCAGATGATGCTGATGGTGGAACGCTGGGTGCCCCTGTAGGGGGATCAGACCAGATCTGAAGCACAGATCATGTTCCCCACAACTGGGACCATCTGAGATACCTTAGAGCCAGCTGTCAACACAGAAATATTTAACTCTTGTTTTCAAGTGAGCGTGGGGATGGGTGTCAGCAGGGGCCAAAGGCTGCTCCAACAGTGAGGGCTGATGGAGAGCTAGGAAGGTGGAAAAGTGGAGCTCATGGAGATTTATGGAGCCCCAGAAGCCAAACTGGAGGGATCCTATCATCTCTTCCAGTGAGTGCCCTGTAACAGCAGGAGTGGAAACACTAGAGTGCACGCCCATGGGGTAAACCAGCACCCTTTCCCAGTTCATACTGGGATACCCAGTTGGTCCTCAAACCCCAGATCCCAAGTCGGGTGTTCCCCTGAAGCGGTGAGGCAGGAGGGGAAGATGCCAACTGCAGGCTGTGTTTCTGGCAGCTCCTCTCTGACTTAACAGGAAAAGACTGACCACAGAAAATGTACAATATTGTTTTTCTCTGCATTTTCCTGAAATCTGTTGAACCGCTCTGCCTGTGGAGGGAGAAGAGGAGGGGTCATGTGGGGGATGGAGAGGAAGAAATAATGGTGGCTCTGTTCAGTGGAACTCCCCTAACAGACAGTTTGTGTTGTTATTTTCCCCCTCCAAACACATAGATCTGATCTGAAAATCCCGGGCTTAAAAGCACAGATGTTTAGTCTGACACACAAATGTGGCATCATTCCAGCAAGTGGAACAGCTGGAAAGTTCTTGGTGAGTTCCGAGGAGCTAATCTGAGATGAGAGGAGTTAAAGCTGCTCAGCAACAGCTGCATCCTTCAACAAATCACCTGAAACTTCCCTTCCCTTCCCTGCAAGTTTTTCCCTTTGTACTAAAGCAGCTTTCAGAGATGTTACAGCTTCTCCTGTCTCTCAAAGTGTCCTCTGGAGCAGGGGGAGAATCAATGCTGGGGATAAAAACCAGTCCATGGCAGTGCCACCAGGCTGGATATTGTGAGGTGGTTTTGAGGGTCTTATCTCTGTGCCCAAACAGGTCAGGGGGAAGGTGGTGTTGGATGAATTCTGTCTCTACATTAATGTCACAGCCAGAGATGTGTTGGGGTGTGATTTGGGATGGGTGGCCATTCATTTCAAACTCACTAATTTTAATTCCAGTCCACGCCAGCAAGGATTAAAAGTCACCCCATTGCTGATGTTCCTTCCTTGACTCTTAATAACTATCTCAGCATCTGCCATGAATAACTGGTTCCTCCAGGTGGTATAAGAGTATCCCACATCTGAAATGCCCTTCTGCTGCCAGGAAAGGCCACCTGGAGAGAGCAGGGGTTGTCCTGCTTTTCCCTGTGCTCTCCCTTTCCAGTCTTTTCCAATGGTGCAAAATCTTCTTTAGAGACTGAGCTGTGCCTGTCATCTTCACTGCTTTGGAGCTGGGAGAGGGTCAGAACTCCACTCAGGAGTGTTTTGTCTTCATTGCCATCCTCTGCAAAGTGGTGGTGAAGATACAGGGCTTTCCTTCAGCAAAGCAACCAGGGGGCACTTCAGAGCTAATCCCTTTCTGGCACTACTCATGGGATGATTGATTAACTGAGAATGAAGATGCCACCATGTTTTCCAAGTCTGCCTTTCATACAGCTTCTGGAGTGGGAGATGGGGAGCAGTCAGCATCCAAATGTGTAATTGTAGAAGCATTTGTACATCAGAGCATCAGGGATGTACAGAGGATATAAAGAGATCCCGTAACATCTGGAGAACTTGGGTTTTAAAACCAGGCAAATCACACCCAGAACCCATGGGATGCCTGTAAAGCTGTGGGGGAGAGGAGTAGAGGAAAGTACTCCACAGAGGAGTAGGGGCTGGTTGGTTCATATTTAAGTTAAGGCACTTCTGGAAATCACATCCAGATCTCTGACGTTGTTTGGGGATGGTTCCTTTGAGAACAGTGCCCTTATGTGAGGGTGTCATTAAGGTAGAAATAGAATCATGGACTCATTTAGGTTGGAAAACATCTCTCAGATCATTGAGTCCAACCATTAACCCAGCACTGCTGTGTGAAGAAATAACCCTGTAATGAACAGACTGTGATATCCCTTTTGCTTTGTGCATGTTTTAGATGTTGCCCCTTTTCCATCTGTAGGATTTTGGTGTCACAAGCCTTTTGCACCTCCCAAAATGACATCTCCTCCTTTCCTTCCTCCTCTGTGGAATATCCCTGCATCTGGTTATGGAAGGATTGCAGGAAGTCTTCCCCCACTGCTGTGCAAGCACAGGATGGCTTGGGGTGCAACATCACCCCTTTGGGATGAACCAATCCCATAGATAATCATCCAGGAATGTGTCTGATTTGGGACAGGGCGCAGCTCTGTCACTGATAGAGGTGTGTCACTGAAGGATTGGAGTAGATTTGGTTTGGACTAAGGGCAACAAGGAGGATTTGAGCCAGGATGGCCTCAAGGGGCATGGCATGGAGTCAAAAGTGATGGCACCAAGCTGAGAGGTGCAGCTGAGTCACTTGAGGGGCAGGATGCCATCCTGAGGGACCTTGGCAGGCTGGGGAAGAGGGGCCTCGTGATCCTCGTGAGGTTAAACAAGGCCAAGTGCAAGGTCCTGTTCCTGGGTCGGGGCATTCCCAGGATTAGGACAGGCTGGGGGATGAATGGATTGAGAGCAGCCCTGCCCAGAAGGATTTGGGGGTGCTGGTACATGAAAAATGAGCCAGCTCACAGCCCAGAAAGGATCATACCCTGGGCTGTGTCCAGAGAAGGGTGGCCAGCAGGTCAGAGGAGGGGATTCTGTTCTCTACTCTGCTCTCAGGATGCTCCACCTCCAGTGCTGTGTCCAGCTCTGGGATCCCCAGCAGCAGAAAGACATGGAGCTGCTGGAGCAAATCCAGAGGAGGCCACAGAGATGCTCCAAGGGCTGGAGCCCCTCTGGGGCCAGGCTGGGAGAGCTGGGAGTGTTCACCTGGAGAAGGCTCCAGGGAGAGCTCAGAGCCCCTTCCAGTGCCTAAAGGGGCTCCCAGAGAGCTGGAGAGGGATTTGGAACAAAGGATGGAGTGACAGGACACAGGGAGTGGCTTCCCACTGCCAGAGGGCAGGGTGAGATGGGATATTGGGAAAAAATTATTCCCTGTGAGGGTGGGGAGGCCCTGGCACAGGGTGCCCAGAGAAGCTGTGGCTGCCCCTGGATCCCTGGAAGTGTCCAAGACCAGGCTGGAACACTTTGATCTAGTGAAAGATGTCCCTGTCCAAGTCAGGGAGATGAAACTGAATGGTCTTTCAGGTCCCTTCCAACCCAAACCATGCCGTGACTCCTTAAAAAGGAGATGAGTTTGTCAGGCTGGGCCCTCGCGCCGCCAAACCCCGTCCTGGTGTCGGGCAACAGAGTTTGTGTTGTGTCCGTGCACGCACAGAAAGCCCTCTCTGTTGTGTGGGAGCTCCTGTACCATTTAATGCCTGGTTTGGGGGGTCTCTTATTTAACAGCAACACTGAAGAGCCTTCTGTGTATTATGTTCCTATCCAGGGAGTGATGGAAATGGGTGTTTTTGTAGGAAAGATGCTTTTCAAAGCCTTTTGAAAGGAACAGCAAAGACTTTCAAGGATGGAGATGTCTCGGGTGCTGTCGTCTTCGTTGCTGTTGGAATGATTTAACCTGAGTGGAGGGCTTTGTCCTTCTGGGTGGGATTGAAATGAATTTAATTCAGTGTTATTTTGTTTGGCTTAGGTGCCTAATGCAGGGGGATTTGAGCTCTGTTGTAGCCTCTTAATGTTTATTTTCATATTACTAAAATCTAAGTGACAAATGGTGATGTTTAATGGCTGCTCAGGGAGACCTTGTTTATTGAAGAAAAAGCAAAATGGGTCATAAAAAACTGAATTCCAACTTTACTTTGACTCTGTTGTCTCTTTCATATGCATCCAGGCTCTGTTGTCATCAAGGAAACTCAAAATTCCCTCTTTGTGTTTTGTTTTGCACACGAAATGGCCAGGATTCATCTCTTCACTGTTACCTACGTGTGTCCAAAAATATTTGTGGTCCCAGTGCAAATACAATCTCCAAACACTTCAGAGAAGCTGTTCCTTCCGGCAGCTGCTGCTGCTGTGGTGCCCCTGAGCACAGCCCCTCTCCCAGGCTTTTGAGCAGGTTTTCAGCACAGAATTGACTCACAAAAGGATGGGAGCATTATTTTGGGGGGCTCGGTATTTTTTGATTTGCCATGACGGGCGTTTCACGTGGCAGGAGGAAATAATTAAACTGGTCATTTGCTGGTTTTCATGGAATTGGCTCAGGAAATTGTTCTCTTTTGTAGCACTGAGCTGCAGGTGACTGGACAAGGGGGAATGGCTGCAAACTGACAAAGGAGAGGGTTGGATATTGGGAAGGAATTCTTGCCTGTGAGGGTGGGGAGGCCCTGGCACAGGGTGCCCAGAGAAGCTGTGGCTGCCCCTGGAGCCCTGGAAGTGTCCAAGGCCAGGTTGGACAGGGCTTGGAGCAACCTGGGACAGTGGGAGGTGTCCCTGCCCAAGGCAGGGCGTGGAACTGGATGGTCTCTAAGGTCCCTTCCAACCCAAACCATTTCACCATTCTATGATTCTGTTCTTGGAGATGATGGGGTGCCTCCTCCTGCACTTCAGGGAGGGACCTCAGGCTTCTCCTGCAGCTCCATCTAGAGGGGAGGGAGATGGGCTGGTCACGGAGGCTGGTGGCCTCTGTGGACCACCACGGCTCTGCTGTCCCCTCACCCAATATCCCACCCTGCAGCACCTTGCCAGGGCTGTCAGTCGTGCTTTTCCTGACCTTGGGGTCACTCCTGACCCCAGAGCCACGTTGCTGCTGGAAACCCTCGTGTTTGGTGGGGAGGACACCACAGCCAGACCAAGGTCCTTGCCCAGCCACTGCTGGGATGGAGCTTTTCTCTACTAAACCCCAAAAGCAGAAGCAGGGGCTTCTCCCTTGGCTGAGGATGTGGAAACCACACACAGCTGCTCTGCGGTTGCCTTTGGGCTGGTTTCACAAGAGAAATCGTTGTGGTTGGGGCTGGGGCTTTCCTGGACAGGAGGTCCCAGCTGGACCTCCCCAGCATCTGCGCTGTGGCTGTGTGGGCCAACACCTCCATGGACCTCTGGGCTTGCTCCTCCAGCTTTCCTTCCAGCCACGGGCTTTGGTTTTATGTGATACTTTTAAATGCCATCCTGGAGGGAAGAACACAGCACTGCTGAGTGTCAGGTTACTTTCCCTATCCAGGTTCTAATTCTCCTTTTTTTTTAAATATAGGGTGCTCTGGAATTCCCAGCTACCCAGCCGTGCCCAAAAAAAGACTGGTTTAGACCTTAGCAACAGGGTATTTTTGTTCAGATTGTATTTGTTCTCCTGTGAGAGCCATTGTTCTGCCCCATGCCTTGACCGCTTCGAAGGCTGGAGATAAAAGCCCTGGCTGACAATAATACAGTTGAGTTCAGCCTTTTGTTGGGGAGATGAAAATAGAGGATGAATTGTGAATAACATGGGAGGGCTCAAAGTCAGTCGTCCCAGGATGTTGGTTGATCACTTCAAAGATAAGAAGTTGCATTTTAATTATATATTTTTCAGAACTACTGAACATTAGGTTTCGTGTTGGTATCAGCAGGGGCTTGTACCCACCATGGTCTTTAGGACTAGTTCTTACAATCTTGTGTCAGCAGGAAATATGTTTATTGCAGTGATATTGGGTTTATGGTAGGTTTAGAGCAAAATCTATATATAATTTGTAGTAGCTATATTATATTAGGTTTATAATAGGTTTCTAGATATATAATTACACAAACATAAAATTGCAGGACGGTTTGGGCTGGAAGGAACCTTAAAGATCATCTTCTCACCCCCCTGCTATGGGCAGGGACACGTTCCACTATCCCAGATTGCTCCAAGCCCTGTCCAGCCTGGCCTTGGACACTTCCAGGGCTCCAGGGGCAGCCACAGCTTCTCTGGGCACCCTGTGCCAGGGCCTCCCCATCCTCACAGGGAAGGGTTCCTTCCCAATATCCCATCTAACCCTGCCCTCTGGCAGTGGGAAGCCATTTCCCCTTGTCCTGTCCCTCCATCCCTTGTCCTGAGTCCCTCTCCAGCTCTCCTGGAGCCTTCTCTTTTCCAGGTGAGCACCCCCAGCTCTCCCAGCCGGGCTCCAGAGCAGAGGGGCTCCAGCCCTTGGAGCATCTCCATGGCCGCCTCTGGATTTGCTCCAGCAGATCCACCTCCTTCTGCTGTTGGGGATCCCAGAGCTGGATCCAGCACTGGAGACAGAATCCCCTCCCTTGACCTTCTGGTCACATCCATAAGTATATTTTTTTATATAATGTGTTTATAGCAGTAGCAGTGATAGAAGGTGCCCAGCTTGGTTTTTGGGTCTGTGACCTGTGCCTACAGCATCTCTTTGCCTTAAACAAGCACACCCATGGAAGCATGGAATATGGAAGGGAAAATAGGTGAAAAAAACACAGATTAGAAAAATTTATAGAAAACAGACAGAAAAAAAAGAAAGATAAAGGTGGAAATAGAGGCAAGTAGGATGTGGTCATTTTTCAGGAGCAGGGGCTGATGAAATATTTGGGAGACTGATCTGCTCAAAATGCTGAGATTGTGAATAATAACAGGGATGACCCCAAAACTCCACAGGCCTTGGAAATCCTTCCCTTGCTGAGGGTATTTTGGTGGCACTCTGGGCTACAGCTCCTGTTTGCTGAGATATTTATGTTCCAAGGGATCTTCCTGTTCATATCAGCTTCTAGCAAGGCTTCTCATCCCTCATGGCAGATCTCCCTCCCCAGCTGCCCTCACCTGCCGTCCCTGTAACTGGCAATAATTTCCCTAAATGCTCACAAAATGCAGATGTTCTCTCTGTGGTCACATCCAGCCAGCTTTTACTACACTGGATACACGAGCACACAGCATTAAAGGACTAATTCCTGTAAATAAGCCTATTATAAAAGGCTGGAAATAATGCCTCCAGCTAAACCATCAAATGCAGCTGAATCCCACTGGTTGTATTAATTTGTTATCTGCAACGTGCCAATCCCAGTCCGCCCAGGACCGGGTGCCCTCATCCTTGGCCAGTTGCTCGTATGTGGTGGTTGGTGGGTGTCTTGTATTGTTTCCAGCTAATAAATCACATTTATAGGTAATTAACACTCCATCTAACACTTCCCCAGTATTGCTGGTGAGTGGGAGAAGGAATTACTTCATGCAGTTGTGAGTGGGGGACTCTGTGCTTTCAAGGTTTTAGGTGATGCTGCTGGGGAAGAAAATTAATCTCATTTATTTTCCTGCCTCAAAGCAGGGAATAAACAGGTGGGTCCCCAGTTGTTCTCCAAGTTCTGGATATAAGGAACATGTTTATTGCAATGGGAGTGGTAAAACACTGGCACAGGTTGATCAGAGAAGCTGTGGCTGCCCCATCCCTGGAAGTGCTGAAGGCCAGGTTGGACAAGACCTTCAAGACCATCTCGTTCCACCCCCCGCCATGGGCAGGGACACTTTCCACTATCCCAGGTTGCTCCAAGCCCCATCCAGCCTGGCCTTGGACACTTCCAGGATAGGAAGCTCTTATAAACTCTATAAAATCCATGAACTCACTTTTCCCTGGTTCCACATGTTCAGCACCATTTCATCCACTTGCTAAATTGGTCATCCGAGGAAATGGAAAAATCGTGGCATTTTGATGAGCTGACTTTTTAAGGCAGCATCTCTCTGGGCTTGCAGCTCCAGAAATACCTGTCAGGCAATTTTCCTTTCACCTGAAAACACGCTCCAATGTCTTATTTGTGGATTGTGCTGAAAAACAGTTGTGTCTGGCAGCACAACTGCTCCAGTCAGACTTTTCAGCTTGAAGCCTTCAGCAGAAGACGTGCCTCACAATGCTTTTGGCATTCACATAAGTCAGGGAGGAAAATGCTTCAAATCCAGTTCCCCTCGTTTGCAAACCTTGTTTATAAACCCTCACAGCCACTGGTAAAATCATGATTTTTGGTTTATCTGGAAAACAGAGAAACACAGTTAATGAGAGATGCAGGGTATGCATCCCTGGCCCCGCTCCGGCTGTCACCATTTGTACCTCATCCTCAACCCTTGTTTTTTTTCCCAGTCTAATACATGCAAATGTATGTAAAGAGTAAAGACTGTTCCACCGAGTCTTGCACGTTTGTTCAAAGAGGAGGAAAACAAGTCGATTTTACAGGGAATTTTGCAGGCTGCATTTTTAAGACCTATCTATAAAAAAAGACCCAAAAAAGAGCTGTTGGGCGCGGGTGCTGACCGAGGTGATTCTTCCTGGTGTCTGTTTTCCCTGCGCTTGCAATCATAATGTCATTAATATGGAGCTTTTGGAGAACTGGAGTATATCCTAATTAGCAGCCTCTGATTTTTTTCCTAGTTTCATAATCAGTGATCTCGGCTACACCACAAGTGTTACTGTGGCAACAGGGCTGAACTGAGCAGCGGTGCAGAATTACCGCAGGTAAAGCGGTGATTTCACGGCTCCACGGCACTTTCTTAGCCCGGGGGCTGCTCCGTGGGACGGGCTGGCTGCTCCCCGCACCTACAGGTGTCCCGGGTGGATTTCAGGGTAAGCACAACCACGGAGATTAAGCTGCATGACCGAACGCATGCGTTTTAATTGGGGCTGAGCCTCTGTAATGAGATTTTAAGGCTGTCATGCGAGTGATCCCCTCCGACACCTTTGTTTTAAGTAGGATGCTCCGAGCCCTCACTGCCTGAACGCTCCTGGCTCAATCTTGGCGTGGAGCTGGGACTTCATCCCGGTCCTGCAGAAAGGGCTGAGCCCAAACGCTGGGCTTTTATTTTTTTTATTTTTATTTTTGTGGGGGTTTCTTTTATTTTAAGCCTTGTTTCTCCTCCCCGCACATGGTTCTCTCTCTCCGAAAGGCATTTTGCTAGGTAGGGATGCTGTCATGCTGAATAATGGCCATCCTTCATCCTGACTCCTCCGTCAAAAGCAACCGGTCCTTTTCATAGCTGCAATGTGAACTGTGCTCGTGTTTCCTTTGTACACGCCTGGGACTTAAGAGGGGACACCCTAGGACGGGATATTTAAGGAAATACGTTCCTATGTGCCTTGACTTTTTTTTGTTTGATTATTAATTAATGGTTTTGAATAATGAGTTGAGCCAGCTTCTCCTGTGCCTCTCCGGTGGTTGTTCTCCGCTTCCCGGTGCTGTGTTGTAGCTGCAGTGCTGATCCCATGGGGAAAGCACACCAGGAGAGTGGTCTTGTACTACCCAGGGGTTTTTATAAGCTCTGAGGGCATTTCTTCGGAAGGTCTGTGTTAATCACCCCAGAGGAGGTTTCACCTCCCTCTCCCCTTGGCAGCACAGCTCCTGCTGCCCCCCATCCCTCACCTCCATCCCAGCACCTCCTTCCTGGTCAAGGCTTGGAGCTGGTCCTTCACCTTCCTCCTCCCAGCCCTGACAGCCCCCTCAGGCTCAGCTCTCTGCTCTCCTCCTCAGAACTTGCCCTTCTCTTTGCTCTCACATGTGCCTCCTCAATGCTCTGTCCTTTAGGAAACCCTCTCCAGCTGGTCATTCTCCATTGCTACAAGCCCAGGAAGCTTCTTATCCCCTCTGTCTCTCCCATAATTTGTTCCTCAAGCCATCCCAGTTTATTCTGCAGTAGCAACTGGCACATATTCCCATGATCACACATTTGTGGCACCAGGAGAAAAGAGTGGCTGAGGGCAAATTAAACCTGTCCTAATTATAAGAGTTATTAGGAAAATTATTATTAGGAAAATAATTTGTATTTGTAGTTCTTCCCCTCCGAGGCACCTCGGGCGGTTTCCAGGCGGTGGCTGTGGCAGGGGTGCCCTTCCATGGGCAAGGATTCTCCAGGGCCTTGGTCTTACATGTGCCACAGGTCTGCTCCTGGCTTCATCCAGGGATGGAGCCCCATCCCCCTGGCTTTTGCTTCCATGTTTTTAGCATGAGACCATCAAGTCTGTAGGCTCTTTGTTAGTATTTGCTTGTTTTTAAACATGCAGGGATAGATTTCTTTCCTAAAACCAAAATAATACAGAGGAGTAAGGTCTGACATGCCAGTAACAGGGGTGTAATTGTAGGGGTTGGAACTAGGTGATCCTCAGGGTCCCTTTCAACCCAGACCATTCTGTGGTACCCACTGTCAACAATCCTGCATTTTTGTAGGAAATTGAACTATTTCATGTCCCAAAGCATCCACATTTGTTGTTTTTCTCTGGGGTTTTTTTGCTGAAAACCCCATCAGTTTATTTTTCAGTACCAGAAGTGTTTGCACAATGCTCAGGCACATGGTGTGATTTTTGGGGTTGTTCTGTGCCGGACCAGAAGCTGGACTCGGTGATCCTTGTGAGTGTAGGGATCTCCTGCTCACAGCTGAGTGCTTTCTTACTCCACTATGAGCTTCAATCCCAGCAGCTTTGCTTTTCGAAAAGTTTGCAGGACAGTCAGTTACAGAATCACAGAGTGATTGACTTTGGAAGGAACCTTTGGAAGTCAGCTGATCCAACCCTCCTGCACCAGCACAGCTGCCAGATCCAGTTGCACAGGATGGTGTCCAGACAAATTTTGAATATTTCGAAGGAAGGAGACTCCACAACACCCCTGGACAACCTGTGCCAGCACTGGGTCACCCCCACAGCCAAAACGTGTTCCCTGATGTCCAGAGGGACCCTCCCGTGGTCAGTGTGTGCCCATGGCCCCTTGTCCTGTCCCTGGGCACCACTGCCAACAGCCTGCCTCTGTCCTCTCTGCACCCTCCCTGCAGGTGTTGATGGGCAGGGATGAGACCCCCAGAGCCTTCTCTTCTCCAGGCTGGGCAGTCCCAGCTCTCCCAGCCTTTCCCCAGAGCAGAGCTGCTCCAGTCCCCTCACTGGGCTCTCCCCAGTCTGTCCATGTCCCTCTTGTCCTGGGGAGGCAGAATTGGACCCAGTGCTCCAGGTGTGGCCTCACCAGTGCTGAGCGCAGGGGCAGGATCCCCTCCCTGGACCTGCTTAGGGAACCTCCTTCCAAGTTCTGGCTGGTGAACACCTGATCCTCTCCATCCCCCCATGATGGCTTCACGCATTGCTGCTGCCAGGGGGGCTTTGAGAGAGGATCACCATGGGATGGGTTAACATCTCACTAAAGCTCATATCCACAGGAAAGGCTGATCTGGCTCAGACCAGCAGTTTTTAACAGTATCCTAACAGCACCAGGTATTTCTGCGTGCTCAGAAATCCAGGTGGGCATAGGGTTGGGTTCTCTCCTTGCACATATCATGATGTTGCTCCTGTTGAGTGTGTGTTCACCCGTTGGACTGAAGGATATGAGAATGCTCCAAGGACTGGAGCCCCTCTGCTCTGGAGCCAGGCTGGGAGAACTGGGGGTGTTCACCTGGAGAAGAGAAGGTTCCAGGGAGGTGCCGTGTTCCAGTGTGAGGAACTGCGAGGAGTTCTTTTAAAAATAGATGGCCAGGAACTTAAATTAAGCCAAACGAGGCAAACATTGTATCTGAGAACCATTTATTGGTAAAGCAAAAAACAAAACTAAAAGGTGTTACCCTACTACAGAGGGCTAGAGAAGACAGAGCAAGATGAAGAAAAATGGGAGAGAGGGAGGGTAGAAGAGGGCGTTACCAGCAGAGGCCGGGGAGTGCCATCCATGTCCCCGAGGCAGGGCTGTGCACACTGCCTGCCTGGGGACAGCGCCCGCGGTGACAGGGGACCGGACACGAGGTGAGGGGGGATCAGGCAGGAGATGCAGAGCCTGGACAGGGCTGCAGTGAGGATCACAGTGGTGGGCAGGGTTGGACACAGGTGGCTCAGGCAGGGACACAGTGACCAAGCAGGCAGGGTGCTGGTCAGGGACACAGAGAGGCAGGACAGACACGAGGGCGAGCAAGAGCCAGCGAGGGCAGGAGAGCCAAAAGGTAGGCTGGGGCCAGGGCAAAAAGCATAAGCTCCAGAAGCCCCTAAAGCAAAAGACCAAAAAGGCCCCAAAAGCAAAAGTCCACACTCAGAAAGCAAGTTTGAAAAGCGCCCCAAAAAGACAAAAGGACAAAAGCCCAAAAGCATGAGCTCGAGAAGCCCATCAAATCACAGAGCTTCAAAAGCAAAAAGCACAAGCTCCAAAAGCCCCCGAGCTTGTGAGGCAGTTTGTTTTTATGTCCCTGGCTGCTCCCAAAGTCTGCCTGCTGACAGGAGACCCCTGGCCCGGTCCAGTGTCCCACTGCAGGCCATTTGCAGAGACCTTTCACCTGCTGATTGCAGAGAGTCTCTGGGGTACAGTGTCCTTGGTGTTCCCCTGCTGACCGCCTGTCCCATGGGAGACAAAAAATGGTTGCCAGGCAAAGTCTCTCCAGAGACAAGGCTTTCCTCCATCTTCTCCCAGCTACCTCCTGGACATGGCACTTGTGCACCTGTCCCCCATGTGCCTCTGACAACCATTGTTGAGGCATAACAAAACTGAGTTGGCTCCTCACAAGAGGCCTTCAAGCACCTTCCAGGGCCTAAAGGGGCTCCAGGAGAGCTGAAGAGGGACTTTGGACAAGGGATGGAGTGATGGGTGGAATGGCTTCACACTGTCAGAAAGCAGAATTAGGTGGAAAAATTCATTAATGCGAGGTTGTTAAAGCCCTGGCAGAGGTTGCCCAGAGAAGCTGTGGCTGCCCCATCCTTGAAAGTGTCCAAGGCCAGGTTGAACAGGGCTTGGAGCAACCTGGGATATTGGAAGGTGTCCCTGCCCACAGCAGGAGGCTGGAACTGGATGATGTTTAAGGTGCCTTCCAAAGCATGCCATGAGCAAGTCCTGATGTGCAGGAAAGCAGTGATTTGTGAAAGGTTGAGCAGGTGGAGAAAGCCAAACTCCAGGCCCTTCCCACAGGCTCATCCTCCTCCTCCTGCCCGGTTCCATACAGGGGCTGTCGCTTGTGTGGAAGCCGCCTGTTTATTTAAAAGAAAAAAAAAACTAAATGGATTTTCTGAAAGGGTGAATGGCTGCTGTGATTCATCTTTTCTGAAGAGTGGAACAGCAGAGAGTGGGGGAATAATGTTCAGTGACACATCAAAGGCCTCGCTTCAGCTTCGGAGACACATGCGAAGAATTAGTCGCTGCGTTTTAGTGCAACAAAATCCTTTTTCCTCCCTAAATTCAATTCTTCTCTCTCTGTGATGGCCAACTCACTACAGCCCTCGGCTATTCCATGTGTGTTTTTACATCCTTTGCATCTCATCCAAGACAAGAGGTTTGGGGTTGTGATGAAGTCGCCCTGCTATCGGTCAAACTCCTCTGCTGTGGATTGCAGCTCCAGTGAGCGGCTGGAAATCCACAAACAGGATTTAAAAGGAGCAGGGAGGGGGAGAGGGAATGGCAGGTTTGTTTTCCAGGGTGGCTGAGCCATGCTGATGGCTTGCTGCCACCAAAAAGAATAAAAAAATGACCTTTTTCCCCTTTATGCTCGTGCTTGTTCTTGCCCCACTGTGAGCTGCTTCAAAGAGCCAACCTTGCTCCCAGTTCTGCACCCTCTCCCCCTGCCAACAAATAAAAAGGAAAACTGAACATTATTTTTATTTTTCACTGCAGTTGGAGCCAGCACGAGGCAGTCAGGCAGTCTCAATTGAGCCACTGCCTTTCAGCATCCTCATGATGACAGCAGGGATTTCTGGGGTCCCGGGAAAGCTGGTTAGAATTCAGGTTGTGTCTCCTCCGTACGCACAGAAAAAGATTGCCTCATTTTCCAGGAATTAGGAATATGTCAGAGGTGGGGGTAAATCCTGCCTTTGATTGTGGACGGCTGTATCCGGGTTGGATCTGGGCAGTTTCTGCAGCAATAAACTCTAATTCTTTGCATTCTGGAAGCGCAGTGGGGTGATCCTGCAGCCTGACCTCCCTGTCGCACCAGCACAGGCATTTTGAAGCCACTTATTACTTTATAAAGAGATTATTTCCTTTATTTTTTGCCCTCTCCGACATCAATCATCTTGACAAGATCTGCTTCTTTTAAAACATACATCCTGCAGCTCAAAATCCTGCCTTTCCTATAAGGAAGATCCTGAGCAGTTTATGGAAGAGTGCAGTGCACGTACACTAGCTACATCTAAATATATACATACACACCAAAAAAAAAAAAACCAACATGTATATATAATATTTATGGGCACACCGGTGGCAATTACCGAGGTGTCCAAGCCTGATCTTTGAAAAAGATGGTCCCAAACGAAGCCACGATGCCGAGCATCCTGAGCAACCCTCCAGAGCAGCGGTGCCGGAGCCGGCTCCTTTCTCCTGGGCAGAGCCGGCGCCCTGACGTCAGGGTGTTTTTCTGCAGAGCTCGCAGGATGTTGCAGCCGGCCAAGAGCTGTGTTTATGTTGATAACATTACAAGTATTTCCTCTCCGTTTCCGAAACCAGCAGGGAGGGAGCCGAGGGGGAAGGGAGACTCGGGTTTCTCGTGCTTAGGGGTAGGGCTCTCGAGGCCTTTTATGTTAAGGAGCCGGGAACGACGAACCTCTGGCATTTATTTATGCTGCTTTTGGGAATTGGGAGTGTTTAAGAGCAGGGGCTGGGAATTGGGAGCTGGGCTGGCACAGCCCTCGCCCGGCACAGGGCTCTTTGCCTGCTCCTTGCTCCGGATCCGGTTTTAAGGTGATAAAGCGGCTCTGGAAGCTGATTGCCGGTCACAGGAGCAGCTCCAGGGATTTGGATTTTTGGGTAATGATGTGCACAGCAAGCTGGGATGCTCCCAGCATCCCATTTCTTCTGACAGTCACCATAATAAAGCCATAAAAACTCAGTTTCTGTATGGACTGCCCGCATCCAGCTTTCTTCACAGAAGCAGGGCAAGGCTCGGGGAAATCCAGCATTATCTCCCCTTGCCAAGCCTTTCCTCCTCCTGCAGTCCACTCATGGATCAATGAACTGATTAAATGTATAATCAAGGGGGGTTTAGAGCTCCCTGCCCGCTGATGTAATCCCAGAGCATCGGAACTGCGCAGCTGGCTCAGCAAAGGAGGGACCCTCCTCGATGGCTGGACTTGATGAGCTTAAGGGTCTTTCCCAGCCTAAATGATTCTGTGATCATCCCACCATCCCAAAGGGGCTTTGCAGCCAGTCCAGGAAACTCCTGTATCTTTCACGGTCATGGAAATAAGCCCAAGCTCTTTTATGCTTTGTGGGTTATTTCCCGACAATGGAGAGCAGAGAGGGGATTCACAGCTTTTCCTTCTTTCCTCCCACCCTCCGTGTCCTGCTTTGGTAGCAAGGGAAAGTGTGGTGAGGATGTGGGGAGGCTCTAGCACAGCTTGCCTGGAACGGGAGCAGAAATGGGGTGAGTGGGATCCCAGATGAATCGGGATCCTAAATGAATGGGATCCCAAATGAACAAAGGCCCCATGTGAACAGGGACCCTAAATTAATGGGATACTTACTAAAGGAATGGGAATGCCAAACGAATGGGATTCCAAATGAGCAGGATCACGAATGAACAGAACCACAAATGAGTGGGAATCCCAAATGATTGGGGATCCCAAGTGAATGGGGATCACAAATGGAAGGGAACTCTTGTTTTGAGAAACAAGCTGGGGGAAGAGAAAGGAGCCACATCCACCTGCGTGAGTGGTGTTTCTGTGCAACTGTTCATCAAAACACAGCAAGTGGTCACTTTTTTCCTAGCAGTGCTTACAGAAGAGTCTTTCCCTTGCCCTTGCCCTTGTGTCTTTGTGGTGGCAGTGATGGGCTCCCAGTGAGGGAAGTGGTTGCAGTTACAAGCCCTTGGTGTTTACATCAGCCCCTATGAGGTTTTCAGAGCATCTCAGTGCCATCATTTCCACTCTCTGGAGTTTCGGTGTGTGTTTAACTTCCTCCTGCTTTTGCACACAATTCCTGTCAGGATGAGCACCTTATTTCTGTGGGATTCCACAGTGGGATGCTTGGACAATCTGTCTCCTGCAGAAAGGTACAAAGATCATAGAATTATGGAATTGTTTGTGTTGGGAAGGGACCTTGAAAACCATCTAATTTCAACCCCTGCCATGGGTGGAGACACCTTCCACTATCCCAGGTTGCTCCAAGCCCTGTTCAACCTGGCCTTGGACACTCCCAGGGATCCAGGGGCAGCCACAGCTTCTCTGGGCACCCTGTGCCAGGGCCTCCCCACCCTCACAAGGAAAGAATTATTCCTTGTAAATATTGGGTTTTCTCCCCAAAGCCAAACCTGTGTAGACCAGGCTCATCTCAGACTCTGGCAGGCAGCTGACCAGGCTGAGTGGGGTGTGTTAATCACCAAGAGTGGAACAAGTCATCAAACCATCCAGCTACTGGTTGTGGGTTTTTCCTGACATCCCACCCTGGAGCACAGCCTGGGGGAGGCATTGCAGGGCCAGTGCTGCTCTCACCAGTGACTGGAGGACTGAATCAGTTCAAATTCATGCAGACAAGATATTTTAACTGGTGATGAAACCCTCTGGAATGCTGACTGCTCACACCAGTGGGACCCTTGGAGAAAGCCCTGCCCTGCTTGCAGCAGCAGGGCTGGCCGTGGACAGAGCCTACGGAAAGCTCTTATCTCGGGAGCTTGGTTTCCTTCTGGTCCAGGGTTTGTCTGACCTTTTGGTCACTGAGTAAGGTCGATTTTTGCCAGGTTTTCTTTTAGAGAGAGGGAGGAAGAGCATGTAAGTAGGTGGTGCTGGTGGGAGGATACTCCCGGGTGGGGTGGGAGGATCTTTTATTGCTGATACCATTTCCAGTGTGTGGATGACTTCAGTGTTGTCCTTCTGCCCAGAGTTTGGGATGGGTCTAGATGAAGCAGATTTAAATAAATAGAAGAAGCACAAACAACACAAGATCTATTAGAGGGGGAGGGAATAAAACCCAGTCTTGGCAGCGCCTCAGGTTGACTTGGCAGTGAGATCTCACAGCTCTCTCCTGGGAGATCTTGGAGATGCAACTGGACACGGGACAAAAGCTTGAAGGACGGGAGTTGTGTGGCAGCTGCCGGCCCATGGCACGGAGCAGAGCTGTGTCCGAGCCCTCTCTGGGCTCAGAGCAGAGGAGAGGTGCTGGCCCATCCTTGGAAGGCCCCGTGGCCACGTGCTGGTCTGGATTTGGCAGCTCTGGGCTCTGTCTTGGCCAGCACGATGGCGTCTCACGTCTCTGGGCCTCTGGATCCCTAGGTGTTTGGGAGGAGATAACCATACCCATTTCTCAGGAGCTCTCTGAGGTCTCCAGAGGAAAGAAATGACCATAAAAATCTTGTGTTAGAAGGGGCTGGGGGAAGTGGTTTTACTGATGTCATCATCCTGTAATTTTGCAGGAGATTTCCTGGGAAGCATGTACAGTACAGGTGTGCAGCCTGAGCTTGCTGATCTTCTTGGATTATTTGTAGGTGTTTGTTCTGTCCCCGTGCACGGGAAATCCAACGGGGTTTGAATGGAGCTGAGTGTTCTGCCCCTGCCCAGTAACATTCCAGGTGTCAGTGAGCCAGGGGGAGCTGACCTCTGCTTCATTCCTGTCTCCACTTCTGGGGCATTTGGGATCAAGGCTCTTTGCCGTGGTCTTCACCTAAATTGCATTTGAGTTTGCTCAGAGTGCAGTCATTTGGAAACCACTGTATGAAGAATTTATTAATCTCCTCTAAGACCAGATACTTGGTTTTAGTGCTCAGCCTGTTCCTCTCGTGCTCTCCCACAGTTCACCCATTCCCTGCTTCATCCATGGACACCTTTGCTGCTCCACCAGACTGGGATCTCTCCATTGGGGTCATATGAACACACCCATAGATCTCTCCCATCCAGATGCCTGCAGGGACTCCAGCCACACTCCCACTTCTCCATCCCAGCTCTACCAGATGCACAGCAACCTCCCCACCTTGGAATTATTTTGAGATGATGTTGCATGAGGGTTTAAATCAGTGTTCTGTGCTTTCCTCCCCAGGTCAACATGGATTTGTGGTTCTTTCTCCTTTTGCTCGGAAGTGGCCTGATAAGTGTAGGTGCTAACAACGTTACAACAGGTAAACCGTGCTCCTCATCTCTCCTTTATCCCACCTTTAGGATCAAAGGAGTGAGTGTGAATGTGCTCAGTGTCTTACTCCTTCTGCCCTCCACATAACTGTCACATAAAATGTTGGAAAAGAGGGTGATGAGCTTCAGGTGCTCATAAATGGGGCCCACAGGTTTAACTCTGACTAATATTGATCCTCACCTCCAGGGCCTCGAATGTTTGTACCTCCCCATAAGTAGCACCTGTTCAGGTTATATTTTTATGACATTTGCATCACCTGCTGTGCAGAGCATTCCCTGTCCTGCACTCGGGATTTGTTAGTTGTTTTATCCTTATAGTTGCAGTCACGTGAATCTTCAGCATCTAAACCCCTCAGTGTCACAGAAAAGAATCTCACAGAGGTTCCCCCTGTGCTTTTCCCTTCTCAGAGCCACCCACAACAGTGTCCACCTCCCCCAGGAGCCCCACCAAAGCTCCCACACCAGGTCCTGAGGATGGGACCACGCCGAACACAAACAGGCTCAACATGAGCACTGCAGGGACTGTTTCTACCACGGCGCCAAAGCCTCCTCCAACCACAGCCACCAGGATCTCCTCCAGTGCCACCACTGGCAGCCTCAACATCTCCTCCACCCTGGGGACAACCGTGCCTGTGCCTCCAGCCCCGTCCCTGCTCCCCAGTGTGACACCGTCGGCTCCACACACCTCTGTTCCCGGCACGGAGGCGGAGACGACGGAGAGGAATTCCAGCATGGTGGTGACAACACAGGAGACCTCTTCTGCTTCCCACAATGGTAGGCACCTGCTCCTCCTCTTCTTCTCCAGGCCACCCTGCCTCTGGGTTTGTTTCTTTGCTCTTCTTTTGTTTTGCTGAGCAAAATGGAGCAAGACACCACTTTGGGGCCAATTCCATGGTGATAGGAAACAATGGAACTCCCTGAACAGCACAAATAAAAAGAGATTTATCTGAACAAAGGTTTAGGCCAAGACTATCTAGTGAAGTATGTCCACAGGTACACTAGGTGATCTTTGTTTCCAACCCAAACTGTTCTGTGATTCTCTCCTTACGTTATCAGTTTTCCCCATTACTTGGGGAAAATTAATTTTTGAAAGGTCCAGATGAGTGAGATTTGTCTCTGTTGCCATTCTGATCTCATTCCCCTCTTGGCACATCAGGAAAGTGACCCCATAAAGTGTAGTTTGGCTGCTCAGTGCAGGTTAAGAGCAAAAAATCAGGCAAAAAGAGGCTGAGGTGACCAGAAATCTTTGCTAAGCTGTGGCTCGTCAGCCACGGCTTGCTCATTGTATTGTTTGAGACCCAGTTTTGGTACTACGTGTCTCCAAATTGCAACAGGAAGATGGCAGTGCCTGCTAGACCTTGGGATTTAGTGGAAAAACAGGATTGGTAACTTGGTTGTGGAGTAGAAAACACTGAAACGAGATAATGATGGAGTTAATGCAGGGAGGTGTCAGGTGTATATTCCTTAAGAACCAGTTTCCCAAGGGATTTTTGTGTCTCTGCACATCAGTGAGATGTGTGTGCCCTCTTCCTCTGGGAATCTTTGCAAGCCACAGCCCGTGAAGCTGCAGTGAAGTTACCTTTGCTACCAAAATAAGGAGGGATGTGGCCGAAGGAAGTTCACAACCCAGCTTTTGTAGTGTTCTGCCACCCCTGAGCTCATCCAGCTTCCTACCAAACACAAATCCTGTTTTGCAGAGTGAAGGAGTCTGGCATAGCCGTAGACACATTCGTGGGGCAAGTTTAGAATAAATGTAGCCTTCACATAGGAGAGATGGAGGCAAAAGCCTTAAGTGCTGCTAATACCTGGATTTTTTAATATGTTGTCTGCTCGTGGTGGGGGCTGAATTTATTATTTTTGTGTTTCTGCTGCCTTTTTGTGACTTGGGTTACCCGGTGTATGCCATGACACATTGGCCATTGCACCATCAAGGCCACAGGTGGCTTCTCACTTGATGTCACTCCTGAGAACAAATGACCAAACCTAATTCTTCCTTTATCTCAAGTAATTTGTCAAGGAGCAAAATCAGTTTTAGGGCTGATTTAATGGGAAATGTTGGTGTTAGTCATGGAAGAATTAAGTGGTGCTGGAGAAAGGGGCTGGGGCAGAAGGTGACAGGTTGTGCAGGCAGTTCCTGCTTGCCCAAACCCACCAGGGTTGTCCTGAGCCCTGTGCTGCAGCTCTTCCCACACAGCTCATGGCCACGGGGTGCCCGTGCTAGCAGCATTGCCCAGGAGAGCCGGGTTCTGCTCTCCCTGGCACAGGTTTGTTCTGGTGTCCTCTGGATGAGACATCCATCCCAGCAGG
The DNA here is from genome assembly GCA_013390045.1 of Picathartes gymnocephalus. Classification (NCBI taxonomy): domain Eukaryota; kingdom Metazoa; phylum Chordata; class Aves; order Passeriformes; family Picathartidae; genus Picathartes; species Picathartes gymnocephalus. The sequence goes on along the minus strand of WEKY01057643.1, from coordinate 419,126 downwards.
TAGAGACTTTCCTTGGATGCTCCTCGTCCCCATCCCTGAGCCCAGCTGCTCTTAATTGAGCTCTTGGCTCAGCCACTCTCTTAAAATTGTGCACCAGTGTTCTCTCTTGATGTTTAAGTGCTAATGAATTACACCAGTGACTTGCTGGTTATGGGTTTAAACAGTAAGTTGTGTTTATTGATGTTAAAGCTTGGCTTCAGCTCCCTGTTCTGCTGATAAAAACTTGGGATTTGTTCCTTTTTCCTTACTCAGAAATTCATTTTAACATCCTGGCTTTATAGCTGGTGTTTTAAAGGAAGGATTTACAGGCAGATGATGAGTTACTAAATTTGTTCCTGTCTTGGTCTTTGATCCTTCCTGACTTATTAAAGTGTCTTGTTCCTTTGTTGCTAAGAGACTTTTGTTTTCTTTTCTGCAGGTAACTCTGACAGAAGAGGTAAGAATGTTATATTTCATTGCTCTTTTGTCAGTAAAAACATTTCCAGAAGCGTTCTGCTATTAGAGACATCTCCTTAGGACTTCTAAATGTGCTTTTAGGAAGCCTCTCAAGCTCTTTAGAAGAGCTGGTGACACAGTGATACCTTAATTTCTGTTGGGCTTTTCTTTTTAGAACGAAACAATCCCATTCCAATTTGTACATGTCCCATTAGATACAAATTGTTCCTGCTTTGAGAATGTCCCTAGAGCTGGATGACCAAAGTCTAGGAAGCCATTCAGGAAACTTTCTTTTGGTTGTTTTTTTTTTGCTACTGAGTTGTCTTTATTGACTGTGACTTACGTGATTTGATCCAAACCCATGCTGCAGATGATGGGAATAATTGTTATTCTCCTTCATTCTGTTGGCAAGCAGCAACACAAATCCATTTCTTGTAAGAGAACAGCACTTTAGGGACATTTTTCCATCTCTCAGCTCTGAGAACTGGCATCTCTACCAGAATATTTGCAATTACTCATGGCTTTAGCACTCCAGGAGCGGGCAGAGCCGGGCTGGCTCCCACCTGCAGGAATGAGCTGCCTCTGCGTGTTTTCATCCTGGCTCTGATGGATGTTTCAGCTTTGCAAACTCTGCCTTGTGCCTGGCTCACTGATGGTCCAGGGGACAGACAGATGCTCTGCAGCACACATTTAGCAGAGGCAATAAAAGGGATGCAGGTCTGAGGGAACTTGTTTGAAGTTGTGGCTAAGCCTCTGCAGAAATGCTCAGTGTAATTCCCACAGTTCTGGCCTGGCTTAGGTCCGATTTTGTGCTCTCTCTGCTGTCGTTCATCCCTGCTCCTGAGGGCAAAGAAACAACAAATGGGAATATATCTGACTTCCTAACAAGATCTATATTAATATTGCTAATGTAAATATAGTTAGGAAACCAGATGAAATAAGGAACTTTTTACAAGAGCATTGAGTGATGGGACAAGGGGGAATGGCTTCAAAGTGGGAGTACATTTAGATTAGATGTTGGGAATAAAGTCTTGACTGTGAGAGTGGTGAGGCCCTGGCATAGACTGGCGAGAGATTTGTGGCTTCCTCATCCCTGGAAGTGTCCAAAGCCGGCTTGGATGGGGCTTGGAGCAACCTGGAATAGTGGAAGGTGTCCCTGTCCATGGCAGGGGGTGAAATGGGATGATCTTTAAGGTCCCTTCCAACCCAGATCATTCTGTGACTGGTTTTGTGGGCAAATGTTGCCAGCTGTGAGCAGGGATGGGCTGCTCAGCCCTGTCCCTCTCTCCTGCAGGAACAGCCTATAGACCCCTACAGAGCACCTCTGCCTCCAGCTGGGACATGATCCCAAGCACCAGAGCAGGGTTTGGTGGCTCCTCAGAAGGGCCAGGACAAGATTTAATCATCCTGATGCCTTCCAAGCTCTGGATGGCAGTGCGTGCTCCAACGCCGTGGGAGCAGAAGGTTGAGTCCTCATCCCTTTTCCAAGTGAATTCCCATTATGAAACCCTCAGGCTGAGGCTGGAGCAGGACAGGAGCAGTGCTGGGGTTGGCACAGCTCAGCAGGGCTGGCAGGGAGCAGCTGGGGACCCTCCAGCTCATTTCCTACCTGGGCTTTCCCGGGTGGGCCCTTAGCGGTGGGAAAGGTTCAGCTCCTCATCCCACCAGATGTGCCTAAAGAACAACTGCAAAAAACCCCAAAACCTCCAGACTCCCTGCAGCCAGAGCCACCCCTGCCCTCAAATCTGCATCCTCATGGCAGAGCCACCCGTGCCCACAGATCACACCTCCCTCACAAATCACCAGCCACTGCTGCCCCGCAGCTCCAGCCCAGCTCAGCACTGGTTAGGCTGAGCTTAACTCCAGCCAAGGCAGGAAAAAGTGGCCCAGCGGTGAGTCAACACCACAGGTTTTGGCAAGGCAGCTCTCCTTCCTCTCCTGCAGCCAGGATGGGGATGGTGGCTGCGCTCAGAAGTCTCAGTGAGAGGTCAGGGCTGGCTGGGGTTGGGCCAAGACCAACCTGTTCTTGCCTTTGGAAAGTGTTGAGGTGGGGAATGCCAAGGCTCGTCACCTACTGAGGTGTGCAGGAGGCAGAATTCCCAATAAATTCCTTTTGGGCTGTGGGAAGTGCTGCCACATTAGGGCAATAGATGGAAAGGACAAAGACATGCAAAACCAGGACAATTTCATTTTTTTGTTTGCCACACTGAGTCATTGCCTTCAGATCATTACACAAAAATCACACGTTTTAATAGAAATAACATTCCCAGACCTCACACCACAGGGGGACAAACACAGAAATACAACTGGAGTGCCCCTGAGTAGCTCAGAGATGGACAAAATAAACTCCACCTAAGGAAGTCTGCTGGCTGAAATTGCTGAGACACATGGAGCAGGAATCAGCAGGGAAATGGATGCACAGAAGGTGGGAAGAGGGGTCGTGCCCTGCAGCCTCTTGGGGCTGTGCAGACACAGTGTGGTGGCCCCCTCAGATGGAGGGAGCTGATGAAAAATGGAAATAACCCCAGCTGGCATGGCTGGCATCCACATTTATCCGAAAAAATGCCCTTCAGGGCCATTCTCCTCCCTGGTTGGAGCTGCTTGGCTTCCAACCCATCTGGGTAATTTGCCAGCACCAACCACTGATTCACTGACCTCCAGCACAAGATACAAATGACTTATTTGGAAGAAAAAAAATCTGTTGTGGGTCATGGAGGGTGGGGATGTTTCAGACTAATCTGTTTTTGGAAGGGAATTGTGAGGTACCGGCCCTTGAGGAGCTTCTGCAAGGGAGCCAAATTGGGTCACCCTCAGTGGCCTGGTGGTGTCTGACCTCTCCTGCTCTCTAAACTCTGTATTTCCAGGGAGGAAAGAGTAGGGAGTGGGACCAGATGGTCTTTGGAGGTCACTTCCAACCCAAATTACTCTATAATTACAGAATAATGGATTGGTTGGGTTGAAAGGGACCTTAAAACTCATCCAGTTCCACCCCCTGCCATGGGTAGGGACACCTTCCACTGTCCCAGGTTGCTCCAAGCCCCATCCAGCCTGGCCCTGGACACTTCCAGGGATCCAGGGGCAGCCACAGCTTCTCTGGGCAGCCTGGTCCACACCAAACCTCACCCTGGGGGGGTTCAGCTCCCAGGTGCAGCAGGAGCTTTGGCCTCTTGTTCTGTTTGACAAGGAACTGGAAGCAAAATCGTGGTGGTGTTACAAATGTTGTATCTGGGGGATCTTACAGAGGCGGCAGTTTCCACCCATTTTAATAGAAAGTTTTTTATCGTATTATACCAAACTCATGGGCCTGTTAGGAACTCCTCTGGACCCTTAAGTCTCGGGCAGAAAATGTTGTGGATCACCAGCTGACAGGAAATTTCTACTGGTGGCTGCTGGGCCAGCATGTGCCCATTCAGTTGTGCAGAAGGAACCCCAAAATAGCCCAGTCCCAGCTTTCTCCATCGCTGTTTCCATCTGCAAGGTCACAATTTCACCAGCTCTTGGAGAAGATTGAGGTGCTCTGAGTGGTGGTTTCAGGTTTTAATCTGACCTGGGAGTGTCTGAGGCACGTGGTGCTCATTCAGGTCCTTTTCTGTCTTCACTCTCAGACTGAAAAAATGCAACATCACTTAATACTATTTATTATTTATTATGTTTTTATTACTAATACCATCAGCAGAATTGTTTTTCAAGCAGAAATTGTAGAACTCTGCCCTGTTAAATGATGGCTCTGGCTGTTTTCCAGTGTCCATAACCACACCTTTCTCTTCCTCTTGCAGATGAGACTCCCATTATAGCTGTGATGGTGGCCCTGTCCTCCCTCCTAGTCATAGTATTTATTATTATTGTTCTGTACATGTTGAGGTAAGAGCTGCTTTAATGCTGGGTTCCCTTGTTTGACAGAAACAATTCCTGAATGAACAGGAATGAGCCTTTTGTGCTGTCTCCCAAGCTAAAGGCTGACACAGCTGGTGCTTTGAAAAGAAACCTGCAAGGACAATGAATGAAAATGATGTTTGGGGTTATCTGGTGAATGATGCTTCTTCCCTTCTCTGCAAAGCTGCTCCTCGTGTGGGGAGTTCCTGCCTCTCAAAATGTCACATTTAGCAGGGTAGATTGAACTGAAGCCCTGTCAGTGTGGGGAAAAGCAGGTGAGCTTTCCTTGTCTGGCTGCAAATGATGGGCTGAGTAATCCAGGGAGGATGAACACAGCCACAAAGTCCTTTCCATTTGTTATTCCTTGATTCCCATCTTTATATCAAGCAGGATCCAACTCCCAAGCTCTGCTTTGGGTACCAAACCTGCATATTGTTTCTGTGCACCTTTCACTGTGAATGGTAGGAGCTTGTGAGGAGCGTTAGGTGATGCTGTAATTGGAATTACAGCATAATGAAGCTTTCTTAGATTCATTTTTTTCAAATCCAAGCATCTGACCTGCTCAAAAGAAGCATTCCCAGCTCCTGAAAGTGTAACTAAGAGGGTCTTTATTCACCTGCAGTAAACATTTTAATTTACTCACCAGTTTGGTGATTAAGTAAGTCTTAAAAAAAAACAAACTATTTCCTTAGCAGTGGAAAACTTCCCTCTGTCTCCTGGCTCCAGGCCTGCCCTCACAGCAGTGAACCTGAGGAGAGTTTTGCCTCAGGAGTTCAGCAGCAGCAGAGTTTGAGTCCTTCCCACCTGGCTTGCAGCCCTGAAAGAAAGGGTTTGTGTTCACTGCCCAGTGATTCAGCAAAACTCCAAATTTCAGGCAAAGGGAGCATGAGCAGCTGCTCTGAGTTAAAAGCACATGGAGCAGGGGCAGGATGGATCAACGTGGGCTTTATGTGCTCTGCTAGATCAGCCCAGGGAGCAGGGACTCCTCGGGGTGTCCTCTGTAATGAGCACCCTTAAAGCTTCTCCTGGTTTCCACCTGGCCCTGGGCTCCCGCAGCTGTTCCAGATGTGCTCGGTGAACAGCTCTGCCCTCAGGCAGGTTTAGAGGTCCTGCAGCCTCCTAGACCCACTGAAACCGTGAGAAAATGTGGCATCTCTCATCTGGGAGGGGACCTGGCTTCCTGGTGGGTATTTACTGACTTTTCCACCCCAATTCTCTTTGGCAGGTTCAAGAAATACAAGCAGGCAGGGAGCCACTCCAACTCCTTCCGGCTGTCCAACGGCCGGACGGATGACACAGGTGAGTCCACCTGGTGCCACACAGGCTCTCTCCCACCTCATGGTTTTGTAGGCAAATATTTTTTCACTTTTCTGTTGTTGTTGTTTTTGTTTCCTGATCTCCTTTGTTCCATGTTTTCCGTGGTTTTGGCAGACTTTTGTAGAATGAAGGTTTATTTCCCAGCTTTCATTCCAGTGATGAAATGTTTGCCCTCAAGTGGTTGATATTAAAATGGGTGATCATTTCCAAGATCAAACTCCTCACATTCCTCTTGAGTTTTCACAGTTTTTCTTTGACTCAAATAAGAACCCTTTTTGAAAAAACGCAACTTTGAGGAGTAATTAAACAATCCTCTGCTCTTTCAGATTAGAATGGTCTCTGATTAAAACTCAGATCTTCATGCTAGCTGTGGACACCAAAGTAACATTTCCAGGAGAAAGTAGTGAATACACTTATTTTCATTATAAAAACATTCTTGTGCCTCTTAAACATGCACAGATGCAATTTTAAAGCCTTGTGTAATGTCTAAATTCTTCTGCCCCTGTGCTTTGAGCCAGAGCTGACAGTGAGAGTCTGAAATTGGGCATCTCCATCCATGTGTAGGCACTGATTAAGATCTGAAAAGACCTCTTAAACTCAGTTCAGGTGCTTTTTCAGCACTCCTTCCACATAAACCAAACACCTTCTGAGAAGCACTAACTGAAATTCAGCACCTTTTTAATTTTATATTGGCTGCTAAGACTTTCCCTGCCCGTCTCGCATCTCTGTAAATGGACGTGTGAACTTCATAAAGCCTCAGCTGTGTTGGTGTAACCCTCACATGGCCTTTCTGGGCTTTGCTGAGCAACACGAGCAGCAGCTGCCTTTGCTGTGCCCTCCTGGGAATTGTATCACAGTGGTGGTGCCAGATTTTCCATGTGAGAGAGGGAGAAGGTGGAATTCAGAGCGAGGTGGTCTCCAACCCCAGTATTGACTTGGGCCTCAGTGCCCTGTCCTGCCTCTGTGAGAGTGCAGGTCCCAGAGTGTTAATCATTTTAGGATCACTGATTCTTTTGAGGTTGGAAAAGCCCTTTAAGATCATCCAGTCCAACCACTGCCAATGCCACCGCTGACCCATGTCCCCAAGTGCCACATCCACATGGCTTTTAAATCCCTCCAGGGATGGGGACTCCAACACTGCCCTGGGCAGCTGTGCCAGGGCTGGACGACCCTTTCCATGAAGAAATTTTCCTTAATATGGAATCTAAACCTCCCCTGGCCCAGCCTGAGGCCATTCCCTCTCCTCCTGTCCCTGTTCCCTGGGAGCAGAGCCCGACCCCACCCCGGCTGCCCCCTCCTGTCAGGGAGTTCTGCAGAGCCACAGGGTTCCCCCTGAGCCTCCTTTTCTCCAGGCTGAGCCCCGTTCCAGCTCCCTCAGCTGCTCCTGGTGCCCCAGACCCTTCCCCAGTTCCATTCCCTTCTCTGGACACTCTCCAGCCCCTCAAGATGTTTTTGTGAGCGGCCCAGAAGTGCCCCCAGGACAGGAGGTGCCCCAGCAGTGCCAGCGCAGGGGACGGGCACTGCCCTGGCCCTGCTGCCACCCCAGTGCTGCCACAAGCCAGGTGCCACTGGCTCAGAGCAACCTGATCTGGTGGAACAAGAAGATCTTTAACATCCCCTCCCACCCAAACCACTCTGTGCAAACACACGGACAAGCCTACAAGCAGCAGGGTCCCTGTGCTCACCTGGGCGTGGATGGGCAGTGCTGGGCACGGGGGACAGCTGGTGGCCCCTGTGACCCCCGGGTGTCATTGCAGAGCCACAGAGCATGCCCCTCCTCGCCCGCTCCCCCAGCACCAACCGCAAGTACCCCCCTCTGCCCGTGGACAAGCTGGAGGAGGAGATCAACCGCCGCATGGCCGACGACAACAAGCTCTTCCGGGAGGAGTTCAACGTGAGTGCCTCTGCTCCTGCCCTCACATGCCACGGGCTGCCCTCCAGGTCGGCTTTAGGATGTGGCTCTCGGGGGTTTCTCAAAGGGCTGAGCGGTGGCAGGGCTGATTCTGTCCCTGAATCTGCCGTGAGGGTGGACAAGCTGCTCACCCACAGGCTCGCTGCAGAAAACAGAGGGTTTCTAGCAAACTGCTCTTCAGAGTTACTTTTTCCTGGGTTCGGGAATGGTCCTGAATATGTTGGGGTCTTCCAGAGCTCCACTGCTTTCTGGTTGCCTCCCAAGTTCTGCTTCCCTCATGGCCCAGTCCTCATGGCTTTAAATCAACACACAGCCAAGAGAAAGCTTTGACAGAGGGAATGGCCCCATCTTATTTCAGTGAGCTGTTAACCCTGAAACACAATGATGACAATGTGTGGGAGAGACAAAGGCTGGCCTTCAGCTGTGAGGAATTCAGGTATTGTGCTTGTCTCACAAGCCCAGAGCATTTCTTCAGGGATGGCTACAACCTCTTCTTGGCATTGCTGAGCTTTACAGCTTGTGGCAATAAATCTGTTTTGCCTTGTCAATACAGAACTAGATTAGAATAGAATTGAATAGAACAGGATAGATTCATTAAGGTTGAAAAAGCCCTCTAAGATTATTGAATCCAACCAATAACCCAGCACTGCCAAGACCACCACTAAACCATGTCCCCAGGTGCCACGTCTACACTTTTTTTTTTTTTTTTTCTTTAGCACTTTCAAGGATGGTGACTCCACTACTGCCCTGGGTAGCCTGTGCTGGGGCTTGACAGCTCTTTCTGTGAAAAAATTTTCCTAAATATCCTGGCACAATTTGAGGCCATTTCCTCTTCTCCTGTCCTTGTTCCCTGGGAGCAGAGCCTGAACACCCCTGGCTGCCCCTCCTGGCAGGGAGTTGTGCAGAGCCAGGAGGTCCCCCCTGAGCCTCCTTTTCTCCAGGCTGAATCCCCTCAGCTTCCTCAGCTGCTGCTCATCAGACCTGTGCTCCCAGCCCAGGTCCAAGCCATGATATGGCACCATGAGAAGGATGAGAAGATAAAAAAAAGCCACTTGACTTTGTCCAGCTGCTACAAAACTTGATCCCTTTCCTGGCCGTGCTGTGATGAAACCAAATAGGTGCAATGAATGCCCAGGGAGGGGGATTTTTGGGGTTATAAATACCTGATTGCCCTGGACACTTCCTGCCATCCTGTCAGCTGGAGGAAGGGATGGTGGATACCTCCAGAACATTCTTTGCTGTTCAGAGAGGATGTGGAATAATGGTGCTGAGAAAGCACCTCCTGTGCTCGACTGGGAAACCCAGGGACAGTGTCCCCTGTCACCCCAGCAGCCCCCCAGCAAAGGTCCCCTGGTGCTGCTCCTGCCATCACTGCATGAGCTGGGCGGTGGGGGCTTAATCAGGTTACAATTAGCAGCACTGTTAATGAGGGAATCTCGGCAGGAGCCCCTGTGAACAGGAATGAGGAGTGAGCTCCTTGGTGCTGCCGGGTGGGTTCAGAGCTGGAGGCTTTGCTGCCACCTCGTGTCCACGGATCAGGAGATTCCAGACATCTCCTTTCCAAAGGGATTGGCTCTCTCTGGTCCAGCCCAGCTATTTAAATGGTCACTTGGAGCTCGGTGGGGAGGAGAAGCTGCTGCTGCGATGAGGGGTGTGGGTGGTGGGGACATGTCCGGAGGGGCAGGATGCTCGGATGTGGCATTTGCCAGCACGTTGTTCCTGCTGTGCCATGAGAACATCATGGAAAACCCTTTTTTTTCTGCTATTTCAGGCTCTCCCAGCCTGTCCCATACAGGCCACATGTGAAGCTGCTTCCAAGGAGGAGAACAAGGAGAAGAACAGATATGTGAACATTTTGCCCTGTACGTATCAGAGCTGGTTGGATGGAGGGGGAGACACTCAGGGGGTCCTGCCAGGACTCCCCATTCCTGGTTTTGGAATGGGCAAGGGCATGGTTGAGGGCATTTCATCTCCCAGGTGGGTGGCTGTGTCTGCTTTAGCTTTAGATACCTGTGAGGAGAAGCTCCCTGGAGCCCTCAGCAGCCAGGAGGCCGTGGAGAGTGAAATGGATGGGAAATGGCAGAAGGGACAACTCTTGCCTGGTGGCACTGGCCAGGGGGCTGGCTCAGGGTATCATCAAATGTGCACTCTGCAGAGGAAAAACTACCTTGGACAAGGTCTAGGATCTCTCTGGGTTTAAGCAAGAGGAATTTGGGGGTATAAAAGTGTATTTGCAGCAGAGCCATGGGCTCTGCTCTGACACCTGGATTCTTGCTACGCCAGGTACCAGCAGAGTGGGGGGGTTGTCTTTAATGCAGAGTTTCAATTTCCCTCCAGATGATCATTCCAGGGTTCACCTGACTCCCGTGGAAGGGGTCCCTGACTCCGACTACATAAACGCCTCCTTCATTAATGTGAGTTTTGTGATTTGAAGGGGAAATCCCCGCCAGGAGCAAAGCTGAGAGGGCTGGTCTGGAAAGGGCCTGGGAACCACTCCTGCTGGAGCTGGGGATTTCTGATCAACAAAACAGCTGATGAATCACAGAATCTTTTAGTTTGGAAAAGCCCTCTAAGACCCTCAAGTCCAACTATTCCCCCAGCACTGCCAAAGCCACCACTAAACCATGTCCCCAAGTGCCACATCCACACGGACTTAAATCCCTGAAAAGTGTGGCCAGTTGATCACCAGTGCTTCCCAGTTTGCAGGGATAGATGGGGGAAGGGGATGAGAAACAAATCAAGGAATCCAGCTAAAATGGAAACAGCATTGCCCTGCTCTGCCCCTGGGAGGAGATGGGTCCTTTGTGGTTGTCACCATGTGGCTCCAATCAGCAGGAGGGGTCATGTGAGAGATGGAGGCACATGAAGCAGAGCAAGACCCAAAAGAGCTTTTTCCTTTCCTTGCCAGTAAATAAAATACACAAAATCAATCCCTGTGAGTTCTACAGCCCCTCCTCCAAGGATCGGTGCTGATTTTCACATGATGTCTGGATGCAGGGTCTGACCCCAGTGGAAGAGCTGTCAGGTACCACTTCATTAGTGCCTTGTGCCCACAAGTGGAGTCATTCCTGCATTATGTGAGAATGGGGAGTGTTCCTGTGGGAAAACAGCCCTTTGCACAAGGATTTTCAATTATTTCAGCCCATCTTTGGAGCTGATTCTCCCCTCAGAGGCTGCAGCCCCTTCTCTGCACAGGGGAAAATGGGCAGCAGAGCAGATGCCAGCTCTGTTTGTTCCTGAAGTAGGTAGAGTTCATGACTCTTGTGTTAGACAAATACTCATTTCTCTTCCTTTTTCTCCTTTTCTTGCAGGGGTACCAAGAGAAAAACAAGTTCATTGCTGCACAAGGTAAATTATTGATTATTCCCTTGGCTCTGCTGGGGGCAGCTGGGCTGGGTCCCTCTGCTCAATGAAGCTGTGCCACACTACCCACAGCACAGCATCTGTCAGAGCTCCCCTGGTTAAAAGGAGGCCTGAAGGCTCCACAGATTGTTCCCAAAATGATTCTCCCAGTCAAAGAACAGTGCTGGATGTGTTGGTGGACAAGGAGAAGCCCTACCTGTGCAATGCCCATTGCTGGAGGGTATTGTGACCTCTGGCCAGGGAGCTGCTTAATTAAACTCCCCAAATCACAGAATCATGGAATGGTTTGGGCTGGAAGGGACCTCAAAGCTCATCTCATTCCAGCCCCCTGCCATGGGCAGGGCCACCTCCAACTATCCCAGGTTGCTCCAAGCTCCTTTGAATGCTCTCAGGGATGGGATAGAGAGAAATGTCCTTGTGATCTTCAGAAGTGCGAACACATCCCTAAAACCAAAATTCCCACTCACAGGTTGGAGACTATGTCAGCAGCAGGATGTTACCTGCCCATGGGAGTGTTTTGTATTTCCTCTCTTGACTTGCCAGTGGGTCAGGGCATCCCTGGCCAGTTTCCCTGCCTTTGGCTGGAGAAGGAGGCTGGATCAGGTCTGTCAGCACTTCCAGGCTCAGGTTAAGCTTTGGCTCTGCTGTTCTCTTGGCTCACCCTGAGCCTCAGGCTTGGCAAGGGAGTGTAGGCTGAGTTAGCTCCATGTCTGGCAGGCAGCAGGGAGCTATTCCTGTGCCACACTGAAATGGGATCCCGTGGCTAAAACCCAAGATCCCAGGGCAGGACTCTGCGGACTCTGGGACAGCCACAATTTCCGTGGGTGACCTTGGGCAAGTCCATGCTGTGTTTGTCTGGTTCCCACTTCTTGAGCTAAATATGGGATTCCTGACCATGAAACACATCCAGAAATTCCAGCTATTGTGTGATAGGATTATTCCTTGGGTCAGACATGCCCAGGCACCACAGCACCTCCTGTGACCTATTGGCAAAAAATGTGTTGGATCATCCATGATGTGTGACCTCACACGCTGGGGTTTGGCCCTAAATTGTGAGAGTTTGATCCCAAAGAGGACTTTTTGTTTTACCTTCCCCTCAGGACCAAAGGAAGAAACAGTGAACGATTTTTGGAGGATGATTTGGGAGCAAAACACAGCGACAATTGTCATGGTGACCAACCTGAAGGAGAGGAAAGAGGTAGGTGCCAGAAGGTTTCACAGGCTGGGATTTGACCCAAATTGGGCCAAATCCAGCACATCCTGTGCCTATGGGCATGTCCTGAAGCCATTCCCAGCCTTGTGAGGGTGCCCAGAGCTCACCTGCATCTGTTTTGTCCCCCCACAGTGTAAATGTGCTCAGTACTGGCCGGATCAGGGCTGCTGGACATACGGGAACATCCGAGTGTCCGTGGAGGACGTGACCGTCCTGGTGGATTACACCGTGCGCAAGTTCTGCATCCAGCAGGTCTCAGGGATCACCTCTCCCATCCCATCCCTCCCCTCTCCCCGCTGGCCATCCCAGAGGGGCTGGCTCAACTCCTCCAAGGTTCTGTGAGAGCAGAGTTGGGATGAAATGACCCCCAGCACCCATTTTTAACCAGAGCTGTTAAGAATTTGTTTCTCCCAAGAGCCTGTTCCCAGTGGTTGCAGCATGGCTGTGCTGAGAGCAGGGAAGCTGAGGGATGCCAGGGCTGAAATTCCATCCTGCAGTACTCCAGCACTCGCTGTTCCTAGTGTTGCTTCCTGCTCTCACCCACAGACTCTTAATGCCTGAAAATAATCAGATTTATCCCCTCAGCTGAGACAAAATCCAGCACCATATGCATTGGGTTTGATTGCTTTCCCATCTGTTACCACATTTCCTTGTCCTCCAAGGAGATTCTGGGTGTTTTAGGCACTTTGTTTGTTTTCCTGCTGCTCTCAGAGGCAGGGAGGGAAAAGTTGGTGCCTGCAAACCTGTCTGGACCCTGAGTGTGATTCTCCTGATCCTTATCCTTCACTCCAGTGGCCTGGACATGTGTGTTTTCCTACGCTGCCTTTAATCTGAGGATGATGTGGGCAGGGGAGTGGGAAAGGATGGAGCAACAGCTTCTGTTTGAGCTTGTTTGGGATGCAATATGGCAGCTGCTGCCAGGCTGGATCCACAGGCAGGGACAGGCTGGCATCTCACACTCCTTGGATGTGGGATGTGGTGCTGGGTGGTTAAAATGTCACGTTTTTAGAGGCTGATTTGTCCCAGAGCCTGGGTCCGTGCCCTTTTAGCTGTGGATGCTGCTTCTTAAGCCATCCAGCTCCATCTCAGGACTGCAGCTCCCTCTCTCTTTTAATTTTGGGGACAGAAGGGAAACCTGAGTATTTCTCATTAACCTTTGTCCACGTTGCCCTTCCAGGTGGGAGATGTCACAAACAAGAAGCCTCAGCGGCTGGTGACCCAGTTCCACTTCACCAGCTGGCCCGACTTCGGGGTGCCCTTCACCCCCATCGGGATGCTGAAATTCCTGAAGAAGGTGAAGACCTGCAATCCCCAATATGCAGGAGCCATAGTGGTGCACTGCAGGTGAGTCCTGCTCACAGCCAACCTCTGCCCATCCCGGGTCACCTGGAAAGCGTCTCCTATTAAAAAGGACTTTTTTTTTTTTTTTTCAGTCAGGACTTTATTTAAGTTTCCCATGTTAAATGGGAATGTTCCTATTAAGGACATGTTAAAAAAAAATTATGAATTGAAGGAAGTTCTGGGAAACAGTGATACTAGGGTGTTTATAACTTATCTTGAGGGCTCATTTGGGTTGGCTGGATGTTGAGTGAGCCAAGCTGAGTGCTGGTGGCATCTCCCTTGGCTCTCCACTGCCCTGGCATGAGAAGATAGGATCCCTTTTTGGGAGAAAGCAGTACTGAGCTGACGGATTGCCTGGAGCAAGAGCCACGGAGATTGGCCTCACCTGGAGTGGTTTCAGGCACAGCAGCAACCCTGGGGGAGCCACAGGGGATTCCACATTGCAATAAGGAGAAGCCCCATGGTTAAAGGCAGAGATGGTCACATTTCCAACACCCCAAGTCCATTTTTCTTGCCTTCTTGGGAAGCAGCTGATCCAAGAGTTTGTCCTTCCCTAATGTCTGCTGGTCTTATCAAAGACAGTCCAGTCCAACCTCCCTGCCATGGGCAGGGACACCTTCCACTGTCCCAGGCTGCTCCAAGCCCCGTCCACCCTGGCCTTGGACACTTCTAGGGATCCAGGGGCAGCCACAGCTTCTCTGAGAAACCTGTGCCAGGGCCTCCCCACCCTCACAGGGAGGAATTCCTTCCCAATCTGCCACCCAACCCCTCTCCTGCAGCGCCGGGGTGGGACGCACGGGCACTTTCATCGTCATCGATGCCATGCTGGACATGATGCACGCGGAGAGGAAGGTGGATGTTTACGGCTTCGTGAGCCGGATCCGGGCTCAGCGCTGCCAGATGGTACAGACAGATGTGAGTGTGCTGCTGCCCTGCCCTCTGGGCGTGGATTTACTTCACCCAGTCAAAGGCTGAGTGAGGGTCAAGCATCTCTCATTTCAGGTGATGCTGCATCAAGTGAGCCCTTCACGGGGTCCTGCTCTTTTGAATCCCCTTTGTAGAATCACTAAATCATTTAGGTTGGAAAAGATCCTTAAGATCAAGTCCAGCCGTTCCCCCCACACTGCCAGGGCCACCACTGACCCCTGTCCCCAAGTGCCACATCCACATGGCTTTTAAATCCCCCCAGGGATGGGGAGTCCAACACTGCCCTGGGCAGCTGTGCCAGGGCTGGACGACCCTTTCCATGAAGAAGTTTATCCAACATCCCAATCTAAACTTCCCCTGGCACAGCTTGAGGCCGTTCCCTCTCCTCCTGTCCCTGTTCCCTGGGAGCAGAGCCCAAATCCCTCCAGCTGCCCCCTCCTGTCAGGGAGTTGTGCAAAGCCAGAAGGTCCCCCCAGAACCTCCTTTTCTCCAGCTTGGAGAACATTTTGTGTCACTTCTGCTTTGCTTGGTGTGGTAAATAAAGTCCCAGTCCCTATTTAGTGGCAGGAGGGTTGTCACTCACTTTTCTGAGGTCTCACAAGGTGGGCAGGGGGGTGGTGGGTTTGCACCCAGCATGTGCTCCCTGGGCATGGAACAGGCACTGATGGCTCCTCCCTGCACCCCTCCAGATGCAGTATGTGTTCATATACCAAGCACTTCTGGAGCACTATCTCTACGGTGACACAGAGCTGGAGGTGACCTCGTTAGAGATCCACCTCCAGAAGATCTACAACAAAGTGCCAGGGACCAGCAGCAACGGGCTGGAAGAGGAGTTCAAGGTGAGCATGGCTGTTGTCCTGGAGGATCTGCTGGGATGGTGCTGGGGAGCTGCAGGGGTCACCATGCGTTGGCCTGGCTCTGGGTGGCTCTGAAACTTGCCTCTGCTTTGCTCCTTGCCCTGCAGAAGCTCACTTCAATCAAAATCCAGAATGACAAGATGAGAACGGGCAATTTGCCAGCCAACATGAAGAAGAACAGGGTGCTTCAAATAATTCCATGTAAGGCTTGTTTGGCTGCATGTCCAGTGGGTGTGAGGACAGGGATTGGGCTGCAGAAACGGGACAGCTGGGACCCCGTGATGTTCAAACAAGGAAAAGGGCAAAGTCCTGCCCCTAGGGAGGGACAAGCCCAGGCACCAGTTTGTGCTGGGCCCACCCATCTGGGAAGGAAAGGACCTGGGGGTTCTGACAGACTCCAGCCTGAATCTGAGGCAGCAAAGTGCCCTTGTGACAAAAGGGACAGTGGTGGCCTGGGCTGTGTGAGACAAAACACTTCCAGCAGGTCCAGGGAGGGGATCCTGCCCCTGTGCTCAGCACTGGTGAGGCCACACCTGGAGCACTGGGTCCAGTTCTGCCTCCCCAGGACAAGAGGGACACGGACAGACTGGGGAGAGCCCAGTGAGGGGACTGGAGCAGCTCTGCTCTGGGGAAAGGCTGGGAGAGCTGGGACTGCCCAGCCTGGAGAAGAGAAGGCTCTGGGGGTCTCATCCCTGCCCATCAACACCTGCAGGGAGGGTGCAGAGAGGACAGAGGCAGGCTGTTGGCAGTGGTGCCCAGGGACAGGACAAGGGGCCATGGGCACACACTGACCACGGGAGGGTCCCTCTGGACATCAGGGAACACGTTTTGGCTGTGGGGGTGACCCAGTGCTGGTACTGATTGCCAAAGGAGGTTGTGGAGTCTCCCTCCCTGAAGACACTCAAACTCTCTCTGGACACAGATGGGCAACCAGTCCTGTATGACCCTGCCAGCTGCTTTCTGCTGCCAAGAGTCTCTGCCTCGAGGGGAAGGGAGTCCCAGTGCTCAGCAGGTCCCTTTCCTGGAGAGCTCAGCATCCCCTTCTCCTGCCCCAAACAAGGGCATGGCAGAGGGTGGAGCTGACTGCCCTTGTCCCAGTCAGGTTGTGCTCCCTTTCCCTTATCTCTGTCTCTCACTTAGTGTTTGGTGACTCCCCAGGTGAAGGCCATGCAGGTTATCCCAAATCTCAGATCATTTTGTTCTCTTCCAGATGAGTTCAACCGAGTAATCATTCCAGTGAAGAGAGGGGAAGAGAACACAGATTATGTAAACGCTTCCTTCATTGATGTGAGTCTTCTCCAACCTTCCTTCCATCTTCTCCCAATGGAAACCACCTCACGCTGCTTCCTTCGAGAAGAATTTGTCCCAAACACCCCTTTTATGGGTTTTGTACAAACTTGACTTTGTTTTGTGTCACTGGATGGTGCTGGTTTCTTTCTCCAAGAAATCACTGGGTATATCCAGCTCCTTGTGGGAGAGGAGAGCTGGAGCCTGAGCAGAGCCCCCAAATCCTGGGCTCCCTTCTGCCCCTCTGGGCTCTGCTGATGGCAGTGGAGAACAGATCCACGTATCCATGGAAATAACACAGCACTGGCCATTTGGTCAGGAAACATCCACCAGATTAGATTAGGGAGCAGTGCACGATCCCAGAACCCTGCAGAGAAGCCAGGTCAATCCCATTACACCTGTCTGGGTGGTGGCAGGAGGTGAGGCAGGGAGGTTAAATGCTCTCCTCACTCCAAGGAGGAGGTAAGTGATTGCACATCCCTGTCTCCTGAGCAATCCTGTTGACTCCAGGGAGACATCTCGGATGAATATTGATCTCCATGCAGTGATGTCAGAGCTGGCCAAGTGACAGACCCTACACTTTTCCAGCCCAGTTTCTGCTTTCATCTCCTATTGACAGAGGGCTGCTTTTTTTCCCAAAAACGCAATCACTGGGTTTGCCCACTAAAACCAGTTTATTCCCAGTGCTGACATCCCTAATTAATTGTTCCCTGCAATCTCCCTTGCTGGGTCCCTGCTGTGGCTGGGGGAGCAGCCAGGAGCAGCTGCCTTGTTGTGCATCCAGATCAGAAAGCGTCCGTGGCATGCACGCAATTTGGGCTGAGGATTCAATTTCCTGCCTCTGCTGAACTTTGCTTAAATGACAAACTCCAAATGACGAAGCGTCTGCAGTCACAGTCTGCAGGGAGGGCACAGGGGAGCCTGTGTTGGAGGGGTTTGGAAACAGAAACTCTTTGTGGCTGTGGAAGAGCCAGAGTCATCCAGCCTTCCTGCTGGCTTTCATAGATCACAGAATGGTCTGGGTTGGAAGGGACCTCCAAGATCATCTAATTCCATTTAATTTTGCTTGCTTCTTCCAAAAATCCCCAATAAAAATAGTACCTGGAGTACTTGGAGCTGTGGCAAAGCTCTGCTCCACCACTCAAAGCTTGCAATATTGCTTAGGTGGGCTGGAAACCCAAATGGATAAAGCCAGGTGTGTGCAGGGGATATGATCTTCCCAGAATTGAATTGAGCTTGGTAACCCCACCATGTCCAAGAGATTCCTCCTGCTGCTCCACTGACCCCATTCCAAAATTCCAGGGTTATCGCCAGAAGGATTCCTACATTGCCAGCCAAGGGCCCCTGCAGCACACGATAGAGGACTTCTGGAGGATGATCTGGGAGTGGAAATCCTGCTCCATAGTGATGCTAACGGAGCTGGAGGAGAGAGGCCAGGTAAGCTCCCGGGAACAGCTGCATTAAACACCAGGGAAATAAATAAAAGAATGACAGGGGGTTGGAATGGGATGATCTTTAAGGTCCCTTCCAACCCAAACCAGTCTGTGGTTCTGGGAGTTTGTGAAGCCTGTGGGATCTCACCTAATGTTGGGCAGCTGCCAGAAGATTTTCTATCCAAACCCATGGGAAGAATACGGGGTCCTCACCATGTCCTGTGATGGTTCCTCAGGAGAAGTGTGCCCAGTACTGGCCGTCCGACGGCTCTGTGTCCTATGGAGACATCACGGTGGAGCTGAAGAAGGAGGAGGAGTGTGAGAGCTACACAGTGCGGGACCTGCTGGTGACCAACACCAGGGTAAGAGCCCTGGGCAGCTCTGCATGCTCCTGGGTTTCACTGCCATGAGCCCTTGCTGGTGTTCCATCAGCTCCCCATCATCCCAAAAGGATCCTGCCTGCCACCCCTGAGAGTCCCTGTCCTGCTGCTCATTCCTCATCATCCCCTCTCTCCTTCTGCCCTCACCCTTCTCCACCTAGTCCCTGTTCCCACCACCCAGCCTCCCTCCTGCTCCCCATTCCCCACACCTCTCCTGCTCTGTGCCACGGGAATGCCACCCCTCCACAAGCAGCTTCCCTACACGGGTTGCTATCCCAAAGCCCTGAGCTGAGTTCCTTGGTAGAGATTTCCCAGAGCTGTGCCCTCCCAACAGGAAAACAAGAGCAGACAGATCCGGCAGTTTCACTTCCATGGCTGGCCAGAAGTTGGGATCCCCGGGGACGGGAAGGGGATGATCAACATCATCGCGGCGGTGCAGAAGCAGCAGCAGCAGTCTGGCAACCACCCCATCACTGTGCACTGCAGGTAAAGCCTGCCTGGAGCAGCTGGGCCACCCCTCCGAGGGGATCTGCTCTGCCAGGAGCTTGGGAGATGGTCAGAATCCCAAAGCACGTCCTGGATAAACTGGGAGAGGCTGGGGCAGGACTGGCTCCTCCAGTTCCCCAGTGCTTCCCCTGTGGATTGTGCCCTTGGCAGAGCCAGCAGGGGCAGGACAGGGGTTTTCCCTCACCCCCTGGTTTCTCTTTCCTAGTGCTGGAGCAGGAAGAACTGGCACCTTCTGTGCACTGAGCACTGTCCTGGAGAGGGTGAAGGCAGAGGCGATCCTCGACGTCTTTCAGACAGTCAAGAGTTTAAGACTACAGAGGCCACACATGGTGCAGACACTGGTAGGTGCCTCCTGCCCCACCAGAACCTCATGGGCTGGGGGCTCAGTGCTGAGCAAAAACCTCTTTGGTTCAAGGTTTGTGCTCTCCGTGAAAGAGGGAGTGAGGGAAGATGTGGATTCACCATCCCTGAAAGTGTCCAAGGCTCCAGGGTTTGGAGCAACCTGGGAGAGTGGAAGGTGTCCCTGCCTGTGCCAGGGGGTTGGAACGAGGTCATCCTTAAGTTCCTTCCAACCCAAACCATTCCAGGATCCATGACTCTACTGAGGTGTCTCCCCTTCCTCTTGTTAAGGCATCTGGAAGAGATGCTGAAGGCACCAAGTGCCTTTGGAGCTCTGACAGAAGTTGTAGGAGCCTCCTTGGAGACCTCGTCAGCCACACTCCATATATTAATGGGCTGAAAGACCTGGAAAACCATCCTGGAGTGCTGTGGAACAGGATTGGGCACACAGGCAGGGTTGGAGCTGGTGGGGCTGGATGAGGTCTTGCAAGAGGGGTTTGCAGGGATGCTCAGGGATTTAAAGGAAAAGTCTTTTGGAATCCAAACCAAACCTCAGAGAGGGAAGGGGAGAGCAGAGTTTCTTTTGCCATGGGTACCCCAGCAAGGGTTAGGGGGTGACAAGGAGATGGGACCTGCTCTGGACACCTGACCAAGCATCAGGTGCTGTCTCAGGTGTGGATTTTCCTGGTCTGACACCGTTCTCTCCCAAATCCCACAGGAACAGTACGAATTCTGCTACAAGGTGGTGCAGGAATATATCGACGCCTTCTCAGACTACGCCAACTTCAAGTGAAGCAAAACAGGAACAAGAATCCACACCCACCCCGGAAACAAATGACAGAAGAGTTGCCTTCTTTAATATTTTGTAATATTCTGTTTGTTAATATACCCCCCCAAACAAAAAAAACCCTATGTGTATATATCTTAACTGTTTTAGAGGTTGGTACCATAAGCTTCATATTAGCTGGAGATTTTATATGTAGCAAAGTGTTAGTGCAGATACTGTTGGCTCCTTTTTTTCCAATGTTTTATTGGGGAATTAAATAGCGTGATGTTTGGATTAATATTGTCATACCATCTCTCTTCTGGAGAGTTGATACAGGCTGTTATTTTGTTTGTAAATCTTTTTTTTTTTTTTTTCTTGAGGGAGTAAAGCCTTTTTTAAAAAAAAAAAAAGGAAGAGAAAGATATCCTGGGTCTCATCTGAAAACAAAACCCAAACCCCCACCAACCCCACCAGCACAAGCTTTTCCAAACCTGCAGGGAAATGGTTTCACATTTTTCTGCTGGTCAGCTCTTAAAAAAAAATAAGGAGAAAAAAAAAGTTCATTCTGTGTGTGTGTTTATATATAAATACCCTCATTTTTGTATCAGAAGGTAAAAACTTTCCTCCCTCAGAGTCATGCCACCATGTGCTGCTGGTTTGGAAACTGGAACTGCCACACAGCAGTGCCCAGATGTTGGGATTTCAACCCCAAAAAGGCAAACCCCAGAAAAACAAAAATAGTTTTGGTCCTTGAAGGAAAGGTCTGTGTGTTTGGAGCTGGATTTTAGAGCAGGGATTGGGGGTGGCCCTGTGGTCACAATGGCCCTGCCATCCCTGCTGCTGCTCTTTGGATCAGGTGAGCTCCATCCCCAGCTGCTGGGCTGTCAGATGATTTTTCCTGGCATCCTAAAAGATCACAGAATGAGGGAATGGTTGGGGGTGGAAGGGATCTCATGGAACATCCTGTTCCACCCCCTGCCATGGGCAGGGACCCCTCCCACTATCCCAGGTTGCTCCAAGCCCTGTCCAAGCTGGCCTTGGACACTTCCAGGGATCCAGGGACAGCCACAGCTTCTCTGGGCACCCTGTGCCAGGGCCTCCTCACCCTCACAGGGAAGAATTTTGCCTGAATCCCTATTCC
Organism: Picathartes gymnocephalus; assembly: GCA_013390045.1. Lineage (NCBI taxonomy): Eukaryota > Metazoa > Chordata > Aves > Passeriformes > Picathartidae > Picathartes > Picathartes gymnocephalus. The sequence continues at coordinate 398,035 of WEKY01057643.1, read as the reverse complement.
AGACCTGCTCTCTTTCAAGAAGAATCCAAAGGGTCAAGAAATAACCTGAGGACCAGGAGTGCAGCACTTCTGTATTAGAAGCAAAGCAGGTTAATATGGTTGATTTTAATATTTTCTTTCTTATAAAGGAGTGCCTGAGAAAACACCTCCCTTGTTCCTCCTGCAGTCAGGGGCACCCTGTCGGGGTTAACTGGGGGGAGCTCCATCCCCACTGCAGGCACTGGGAGAACTGGTTTGGAGCAGAGGCTTCACCCCAAGAATTTTTCTAGGCACTCCAAACAGTGATGGGGAGCATGGAGTGGGTGGAAGGGCCCAGGAATATTGACAGCTCTGCCTAGGGATGTCCTAGACTCAGGATATGGGGTTGGAATCTAGGAAATTGTGAGTAAAAACAGCCCATAAGTCAGAGTATCCAAGTTTTCCAGCTTTTTCCATCCAGGCAGGATTCACAGAGGGGTCCAGTGGAGGCACACAGGCAAGGAGAAACTCCCAACCACCCAAAACTGTCCCCAAAAGTTGCTTTGCTGCTGCCATCATCCCCACTCCATCACCTGGTACCCCTCATGAGCCCCAACATCATCTCCTTGCTAATAAATTCCGACTCCTAAATTTTGGGGGCTTTGGGCCAAGGCTGTCAGTCACACTCAGAAATAAATCCGGTGACCCCAGCTGAACAGGAGGACTTCATTTGTCCCCACAGATGCTCCACTCAGGAACACAGACCACCCCAACATGTCCCTCCATCCCACTGTTCAGTGGGTGCTAGCTGCTCCCTGGTGCCATTAATGAGTTTTTCTCCCTTTTTTTCCTTCACTCCCAAGATCTCGGGGGGCTTGGGGAAATTTTGGGGTCTGGGGAGCTGCCTTGACTTTTGCCACAGCATCTGCCCTGGCCCCGTCCTGCATCCAACTGCAAATATCAGAGAGATGACCAGCTGCTGGAGATAATCCAGGGCCAGATCCTGCCTAAATCCCCTTCCCGAGCTCTGCCACATCCCCAGAGCTGGGAGCTTCTGGCTCCAGGGCCATTGCCAGCATCCAGCTCCAATTTGGGGGTGACCAACGTGAAGTGGGGCGAGAACCAGAGAAATTGGGGGTGGAGTAGGGTAGGGAAACTGAGGCACGGGGGGTTTGCTCCCCTCCTTTCAACTAGAGCATCCCTGGAGCTGCAGAGGGACCATCTGGATCCATCCCTTTGCCGGGAGCTGTGTTGGGAAATGAGCCCGTTCTGGGGGTCCCCAGCCCTGGGCGGTGGAGCCTCACTGGGGTCAGCGGGGCAGAATCCTCCAAAAAAGGGGTGTCAGGGTGCTGTCCTGCAGTGCCAAGGGGATTTGGGGGGAAGGAGGCACTGGCACGGCGAGGCCGATGCCATCAGCGAGGTCACGGTCCCCCGTGGGAGCGGTGGCCAGGCCGACGTCACTGTCACCGAGCCCTTCAAATAGCGGTGCCTGCCCGGCCGGACACTGCTCCAGCCACCGGCCACCACCGGCACCCGCCCGCCCAGGTGAGGCTGCCCCGGCCACGGTAGGGGGTGGGGCCGGGGTGGGGGGTCCTGCTTGCCCCAAATCAGACCCCAGAGGCAGCCCCGGGGGTGGCGGGAGTGTCCATGCTGGATCCAAACCCCAGCAGCACCCCGGGGTGCTGAACCCCTCTGGTTTCTCCAGCCCCAAAGGGCACCCAGGGGTGCGCATTCCCTCTGCATCTCCATCCCAAAGAGATGCTGGGTCATCCCCCCCAGCATCTGCATCCCAAACCCACCCCAAACAGCACCCAGGGGTGCTCATCCCCCCCTCTGCATCTCCATCCCCCACTCACCGCCGGGGGTTCTGCTGGACCCAAACCACCCCAGGCAGCACCCATGGGTGCTCCTCCCTCCCGCAGCCCCCCGGGGCTGTCCCCGGAGCGGATGCCGGTGGGACAGGGCCCCGCTGTGTCCCCGCAGCCCCCCGGCCATGGCGTCCCGCGGGTCGCTGCTGCTGCTGGCGCTGCTGCTGCTGAGCTGCGCGCTGCCCCGCGGCCGCGGCCAGCACTGGTCCCACGGCTGGTACCCGGGGGGCAAGCGGGACCTGCGGACCCCCACAAACCTCCAGGTAGGGTGTCCCCCGCGGGGCATCCCCCTCTAGGTCATTCCCTTCCCTCCCGGGGTGATTCCCCCCCCGCCCAAGGGTGATGCGCACCCCGGCTGTGTCCCCCTGCCCTGGGGTCACCACCCTGCCCCTCGGTTTGTCCCCCCACACCCCGGGGTAAAAAACCTTTGCTCCTGGGGTTAAAGTCCCTCTGGATTATCCCCCTCGAGTTACACTGCCCCAAATTATTCTCCCTAGTAAATTATACCCCCTGGTAGTAATGTCCCCGTCCTGCGGTTATCTCTCTCCGCTGAGTTCTTGGATTTATCCCCGCCTCAGATTAAACCCCACTCCGGATTTAACATCCCCACGGGCTGTAATCCCCCCAGGTTATCCCCCCTCCAGATTATCCCCTTTTTCCGTGTTTGTCTTCCCCACCGAGTTATCTTCCCCCCGACACCCCCGCAGTTTATCCACTCTGGAATTCCCCCCACCCGCGGGGTGATCCCCCCATCCCGGGTGTTTCCCCTCCCGCAGGTCCCGTCCCCTCTCGGGCGCTGCCGTCCCCTCCCGTGTCCCCCCCGGCGGGAGGAGCCGCTGCCGGTGAGAGGGGCTGGGGGGTCCTGGGGGGTCCAGGGGGATCCCCAGAACCGGGACTGACCGATCGCCCCCTCCCCTCTCCCGCAGCGACC
>WEKY01057643.1:361596-393910 GCA_013390045.1 Picathartes gymnocephalus | reverse complement strand
GAGGGCAGGGGGGCTGGCTGTGGGACAGGGAAGGACTGAAGGTGTGCAGGGCAGGGGGCTGGGTGTAGGGCTGTGAGGCTGCTGTGGGGCAGGGGAACGTTGTGGTTGGCTGTGGCTCTGGCTATGGGGCTGGAGGCTGGGTAAGGTGCTGGGGGGATGAAGTGGAACAGGAGAGGGTTGGTGGCTGGCTGTGGGACTGGATGTGGGGCTGTGAGGCAGGGGAGCTTTGGGCTTGTAGCCATTTGGGGCTGCTGTGGGGCAGGGATGGGTTGGAGGGCTGCTTAAGGGGCTGCTGCGAGGGGCGGGGCTGGCTGCGGGGCAGGGAGCTGGCTGTGGGGCAGGGGAGGGTTGGATCTGGGGCACTTTGTAACAGGAGCAGATAAATCCTGGGATACTGTGGGGCAGGAAAGGGTGATGCAACTGCATTGCTGTGGGAAAGGGTGGTGGGGCTGGCTGTACTGTGGAGCAGTTTTGGGAGAAGCCTCTGTGCTCCCAGCCCCGGGCAGGAGCTCAGAGCCCTCCCCTCCTCCTGACAGGGAGGAGTTCAGGGCCGAGGTGCTGCAGAGGAAGCGGGAGGAGCGCCTGGCTGCCGAGGGCTCCCTGGAGGAGCACCGGCGCCTGATGGCCTGGAACGAGGAGGAGAACGCCCGGCAGCGGGCACGCAGGTCAGCACGGCCCCTGCAGGGCTGGGGGGACACTGCCCTTCCTGGCTTTGCCTTCTGGTCAGGCAGAATTAACTCGTTTAGAGCCTGGCTTAACTTTTACAGAGAAGCTTGGGCAGGGTCACTCTGGGCTGGGTTAGGATCTGGTTCGTGGCCAGGCCCAGAGAGTGGTGGGGAAAGGTCACATCCAGTCACCAGTGGTGTCCCCAGGAATCAGGACTGGGCCCCGTCCTGTTTAATGTCTTCCCTGATGACCTGGATGAGGGGATTGAGTTCACTATCAGCAGATTGGCTGATGACACCATGCTGGGTGTGAGTGTGGATCTGCTGGAGGGCAGGAGGGCTCTGCAGAGGGATCTGGACAGGCTGGATCCAGGGGTTGAATCCAAGGATATGAGGTTTAATAAGACCAAGTGCCAGGTCCTGCACTCTGCCCACAACAACCCCTGCAGCACTACAGGTTAGGGACAGAGTGGCTGGACAGTGGCCAGGCAGAAAGGGGACTGATGGACAACAGGCTGGATGTGAGCCAGCTGTGCCCAGGTGGCCAAGAAGGCCAATGGCACCTGACCTGGATCAGGAATGCTGTGGCCAGCAGGACCAGGAAAGGGATTATTCCCCTGTACTTGGCACTGGTGAGGCCACACCTTGAGTGCTGTGTCCAGTTCTGGGCTCCCTAATTTAGGGAGGATGTGGAGATTCTGGAGTGTGTCCAGGGAAGGGCAACGAGGTGGGGAAGGGTCTGGAACACAAGTCCTGTGAGGAGCAGCTGGGGGGCTCAGCCTGGGGAAAAGGAAGCTCAGGGGAGACCTTGTCACTCTCCACAACTCCCTGACAGGAGGGTGCAGCCAGGACGGGTCAGGCTCTGCTTCCAGGCAGCCTGGGAGCAGAGGACAAGAGGACACAGTCTTTTCCAACCTAATTGATTCTGTAATTCTGGAAAATCGTGACCTTTTAAACTATATCTGCCTGTGCAGCAATCATGGTTCCTGTGCCTTTTGCTGCTGAGGGCCAAGTCAAGGTGTTCTAGGCAGCCTCCTGCTCTCCTGGGGATGGATGTGTCACCTCATCCATCAGATTTTCCTTTCTGTCTGGCAGAGAGGAGAGATTCAGGAAAGAAGCAGAGGAGCAGAAGAGGAGGAGGTTAGAGATTGTGGAGAAACAGGCCAGGAAAATGGAGGCTTTCCTGGAGGAGAAGGAGAAGGAGGTTCTCCAGCTGCAGGTAAGAGTAGCTGGTGCTTCCTGGGAGCCAGGCTGCCAGAATTCCTTGCCAGGGAGCCATGTGGAAGCCGTGGGCTTGTTTTCCACAGATTTCTCAGTTGGCAGCTGGGAACACAAGCGCCGGCACCTTCCAGGGGTGTTGACAGTGCGTGGATGGGAGAGAGCTTGAGCCAGAGCTCTGGGAGCAGGGTGGGATAATCCTGAGGGGGATAATCCTTGTCCTTTGGTTCAGGAGGAAGCCAAAAACTTCATCACCCCCGAGAACCTGGAGGCACGGATCGAGGAGTGCCTGGACAACCCTCGGAACTACAACTTTGCCATCGACAAGGACGGGCGCGTTGTCAGGCGCACGGTGCTGTCGTAGCAGCCCTGGCTTGGGGCTCCTGGCCTGGATTGTGTCCAGAGGGCCCCCAGACAACACAGATCCTTCTTTTGAATGTATAAACTGACCACAGAAGTGCTGGAGAAGGGCCACGGGTCTGGCTGTGCTGCTTCCAAAGTGTTAACACCTGTGGGAAAGGGGGTGAGGGGGAAACTTGGAGGCTCCAGCAGCCTGGCTCAGCCCTGTGTTCCTGTTGCTGTGGCTGTGATCCCACCTCCCACGTGTTTGGATCCCTCCTGCCTTCACACACAGCATGTGGGGAGGAGCAGGAGCGGTCCCAAGGCAGAGCCTGGCTCTGAGCTCCTCGTTGTCAGCTCTGGATGCTTCCAAAGGCAAATGAGGGATGAATGGATTTGTAGGAAACACTGCCCTTCCCTTCTTTTGCTGTTGGGGGAAGGAATTAATTGTAATCCTGATTAAACCCTCCTTGGCACATCCCTTGGTGTGGCTGAATAAGAAAATGTGTCTGAATGATCCAGGATTTCTGGTGTCTCCTTATTCCTCCTCTCAGGCTTAATTTATTCATCATCTGAAACTGAAGGTGTAGATAAAATTGTAATGACTTTGAGTGCTCTGGATTGTTGGGGTCTTGCAGACTCTCATCTTTGCCCTAAAACTTCTGCTTTTGGGCTGCCCAGTGTTGAGCCTGGAGTTTGCTGTGGTTCAGCCATGTTTGCAGGTCCCTCTCCCTCCCACCCTCCCTCCCTCCCTCCAATAATTAACCTGAAATCCTCACTTTTTACCTTTACTTTTTCGTAAAAGTGTCTTTTTCTCTCCTCCCGAGCCTGGACCTCAACCAGGCGAGTTCACAAACCCCACAGACTTCTGTCTGGATTGTTTTTCTATACAAGTTTTATTTCTAATTAAGCTCATCACTTCAGTCTGAGTCACAGCCCTGGGCTCAGCTGTTTCCAGCCTGAGATGGGGCTGGGACAGTGATGGATGCAGGATCCTGCGGATTCTCTCCGGGCTGGGCTACACAAACAGCATCTCCTGGTCACAGGATGAGTCAGTGCCACAGCCCTCTGAGGGGAGAGGGGCGGGAGCATGGTGTGAAACCAGACAGCACCGACCAGACCCCAGAGACCCCCCAAAACAGCCCCCAGAAATCCCTGAACCAGCCCCCAGAAATCCCTGAAACAGCCCCCAGGGACCCCCAAAACGGCCCCCAGAAATCCCTGATAGAGCCCTCCCAGACCCCCTGAAACAACCCACAGGGAACCCCCAGCACTGGGGTTTAATGATCTCCTGCTCAGTCCATTCTCTGATGCTTCCCGGGATTTATAGCAGGGATCTCTGGTAGTTTAATTAAGGAAGGAGGGTGGGATTTTGGGAAAAACTAATGAGAGCAGGAGGGTTGCTGTGCCACGCGGGAGTCCTGCACTCGCTCAGCCCCCAAAATTTGCTGTCTGCTTCCCTCGTGCCCCAAACCCTCCCGTTCTCATCCCTTCCCTGGGGTCTGGATAGGTCATGGAGCACGGTCTGTCTGTCGGGGCAATGGATGGGACAAAGACAATCCCTTGGGGAGCATCCCCACTCCCACTGTTCTATAGAACCCCGAATTCCCTCCCGGGTGTGCGAGGACTCTGTGACAGCAATCCCGGGATCTCGAGACAGCAATCCGAGGATCCCGTGCCGCTCTCACCGGTGCTGCAGCAGATGCCGGGGGCGGCGCAGCTCCCTCCGGAGCCGCAGGGTTTGCGTCCCGACTCGCACGGCGTGGGCAGGAAGTTTTCCTCCTGGCAGCGCAGCGTTTCCGAGGTGCCGATGTAGCAGCCCAGCTCCTCCCCGCAGCAGATGTTGGGCCCGAAGCAGTGGCCCTTGTTCCGGGGACCGCAGGGCAGGCACTGCTCGGGGAACGGGAGGGAAGTAGGTTGGGAGAAGGGAAGGATGGGGTTCGGAGAGCTCCGAGCCCTCCAGGACGTACCTTCCTGATCTCCATGTCCAGCACAGCGCGTTTGCCCCCGATGGGGCAGTTCTGGATGTAGCAGGCGGAGGAGAGAGCCAGGAGCCCCAGGAGGCAGAGGGCCAGAGCCTTGCAGGACATAGCGGTGGGACGGGGGGGATTCTTGGCTGCTCCTCCCAACCGCTGGCCCTGTATTTATAGTCCTGGCTCCTGCTTAGGGATTCTGGCACTGGCGTCACCCGTGTTCCTTAAAAACCACAAGGCATTGCTTCCCACAGCGGAGGGCTCGGCTAATAGCCACAGGTCGAGGACGTGAGGTCAAGGACAAGGTGTTGGTTTTCTCCTCCGTGATGAGTCTGGCAGCAGTGAGAACGTGTGGAGGTTGTGGATGGGGCTGGATGGACCTGTGGAGGTTGTGGATGGAGTCTGGGGCTTGGGGCCCTTCTCTGCCAGCCACTTAGGGCTGCTGAGCTGTGGTGTGTCCCGTTGGGAACCCCTCTGGCATGGAGAGGGTAGGGATGAAGGAAGGCAGCTGCAGGTGGGATGTGTCCTCCCTGGAGCAGCGTGAGAGGGGAGTGTATTTCCCTTGGCTACAAATCCCTCTGGGTGGGAGGAAGCAACCCCATGTCCTCTGGGATCATCCATGGGATCTGGGGCAGGGAATGTCCTTGTTGGCCCTGTCCACCCAGCCGTGCCTGGCCTTTGGGGGATGCTCAGCACTGGGCTCATCCCACTCAGGGATGATGGTGACACCCAACCTTCCCCACTGACATTCATCCAACAGCTCCACAGCCACCTGAGAACACCAAACCCCCCAGGCAAAGGCCTGAAATCCCAAATTTCCCCACTGCTTCTCCTTGGAGCTGCACACAGGGATTGAACGTGGTGCCCTGAGCCACGTCACCTGCAGACAAATCCCCCCCTCCTCCCTGAGAAGCTGTGCCGAGGATGAGGCCGAAGGCTGACGCAACCGCCCAGGGTCCTGCTCACCTCGGCCCCTCGCCTTCCTTATCCCAATTAGGAGCTTCCCAGCTTGAATAAATTTCCCTGCTGAGGACAAAACTTGATGTCCACTGAGATCATTACCCTGCACTGGCTTAATTGGGAATTAGGCAGCCCAGAGCTGGACAGCCCTGACCTTTTCCTATCCCTCTGGCTTGGTTCAAAATCTGCCACTTAGCGCAGCCGGCGCGAGGGCAGCCGAGTCCCTGTCACCCACCCGGGGTCAGTCCCAGTCCCTGGGGACAAGGCAGGCACTGGGATCCATGTTAATGGGTTGGAAATGGGGCTCAGCACCTGCTGTGGGCTGTCCCAGTGGCTCAGCTCTGGCTGCAGCACAGGATGGAGGGAGGGAATTGCCATCCCAGAGCCCCCCCGGCTGCAGGATATGTCTCAGGTAGACAGGTGGGGGAAAACCCCCCCCAATTATCAGCCCCTGGTGCTTTTTGGGGACTCGATTTTCACCTGATTTTTAGGTGTTCATCAGATGGAGCATTCCCAGCTCAGCCACACATTCCCAGTGCTGCAGGAATGTTGGGGTTCACATCCTGCATCTTGGAAAAATCCAACTGCTAGGGCTGGGCTGAAATCCCAATTCCTTCATCCTATCTGAGTCCCCCATCCATGCTGGTGTCACCCCTTTCCCAGTGATTTTGGGGTGATTTGGGGTTGCCCCACTCCCCGGGGCTGGGATCAGCTGCTGGCTGTGGGAAGCAGGTCCTGGATCAATCCTGCATCCCCTGCGGGGTGCAGAGAGCTGCCGTGGGCAGGATGGATCCCGCCGGTGCCGGGGAGCTCCACCTCCCTGGAGGCGCCACCTCCCTCAGGGACAGTATAAAGGACGAGCTGTCCCCTGTGCCGTGGCCAGTCCCAGCCCGGAGAGACCTCGGATCCCGCAGGGTAAGAGAGCCGGGAGAGGGTTGGGATAATGGGGCCCCAGATTTTGGGGGTGATTGTGGGATAACAGGGACTAATCCTCCCCATCGGTGTCCAGAGAGGATGGGGAAACATGAGACCAGCCCTGGAGGGGGTCTTTGGAGCTGGGAGTCTAAACCTCCCTGCTCTTGAGGGATTTTGGGTGCTTTTCCTTACTTTTTATCATTTTAAATAGATGCTGTGCTGATTCCTGAAGGCAGTGAGGCCCCGAATCTGTCCCAAAGAGGAGCTTGGCCACGAGGTAACACGACCGTGGCACATCCCAGCTGTCCCCAATCTCCCGGGGCTGGGGGTGCTGCTGGGGCTCCTGGGTGGGACTCGATGGCCAAATCCCAAATTCCAGCTCCTTTCCTTGGGAGCTACAAGGATGGGGCCAAATCCTGCAGCCTGCCCAGCCAAACCACCTTTGATCCATGGGGATTTAGGGACAGAAGACCCCCCCAACACCCCCATTCTGAGCCCTAACCAGATCCCCCGGAGCCCCCCTGAGCCATCCCCAGTGCTCAGGACGAGGCCACCACAGTGCACGAGGACTTTTATTGGGTCTCGTATGTACAGAGCCGGGGTGGGGGGGTCGGTCAGGGTGGGGGGGACTCCCCACGCCCTGGCTCAGAGCAGGGGGTGCTTGCCCTGCTGCTGCTGCTGCCGGTTTGCCAAGTGCATGAGCTTGAGGAGCAGATCTCCGGCCGAGCCATCCAGCACCGTCAGGTTCTTCTCCTCCGCCGCCTCCTGAGCGCCCTCGCTGCCCTCGTCCAGGCAGCCCGTGTCCATGGCGCACGTCTCTGCCGCGGGAAGCAAAACGTGCCGATGGAACAGGTTATTTGGGATCCCCAGGGGGGTTGTTCTCGATTGGGGAAGGGGTTGGTGGCAGCCAGGAGAGCCCGCGCAGCTCGTGCTGCAGTTTTGTCTCTCCCCTTAACCAGGGAGCCGGGCTGGATTTTCTGGCACATCAAGGAGGCTGTGCCTGGCCAGAAAAAAGCTCATGGTGGGTCAGGAAGGAGCTCTGAGTCCAGTTCTTTAGAATCAGAATGGTTTGGATCAGAAGGGACCTTAAAGACCATCCAGTCCCACCCTCTACCATGGCAGGGACACCTCCCACTATCCCAGGTTGCTCCAAGCCTTTGTCCAACCTGGCCTTGGACGCTTCCAGGGATCCAGGGGCAGCCACAGCTTCTCTGGGCATCCTGTGCCAGGGCTCACCACCATCACAGGAAAGAATTCTTTCCTTCCAGCCAGCCTGAAGCCAACTATCCCCAAATCATCTCCGAATGGTGCGCCAACACCGCTGCCACTCCATGCCTCAGTTTCCCCTCCCTAAGACTAAACCACACCACCAGATAAGCATTGCCTGAAGAGTTCTGTCCCTTGCACTCCCCCAGTGCTCCCCACCCACCCCGAGCTGCCCGCGTCCCGGTTACCGGCGGTGCAGCAGATGCCGGGCGCGGCGCAGCGGCCCCCGGCGCCGCAGGGCTGCCGGCCGGCCTGGCAGGGGGAGGGCAGGTAATCCTCCTCGGCGCAGCGCCGCGTCTCCGCCGTGCCCAGGTAGCAGCCCAGCTCCGCGCCGCAGCAGATGCCGGGCCCGAAGCAGTTCCCTCTGTTGCCGGGGCCGCAGGGCATGCACTGCGGGAAGGAGCTGCCTCAGTGCCCGCACCCCAAAAACCCTTCTTGCACCCCCTTATGTTAGAGACCCCTATGCAAATGCACCCCTGTGTAGAGAGAGCAGCTCCCCACCAGCCCCTCTTCCAGCCCCTGGAGGTGCCACACTGCCACCAGCGCTGGTCACCGCCGCCAGCAGCCACGGTGACCTTGTGCCCCCGCCTTGGGGTGTCCCCACTGCCCCCATGGCCTCCCTGTCCCCTCTCCATGCGCTGTCCTGTCCTGCTGCCCCCCAGCCCAGCAGGACGCTCCGCTGTGGCCAAGCTTGAGCCTCTTCTCGAGGTGCCAACAGCACTTCGGAGCGGTCACTCCTCCGCCACTGCCCCATCGCGTGACCCTGGGCGTGCCCCCCGGCCATCCCAAAAAACCCCGCTGGCCCGGGGAGCGTGGCACGGCCAGCGGTACCCAGAGGTGACGGGAACCTCTGCACCCCTCAGAGCCACTGTGTCCCTCCCAAAGCTCCATGCCGTGTCCCGAAGCGCCCGGCCCGTACCTGCCGGAGAGCTGTGTCGGCCAGCGCCCGCTTCCCGCCCCGCGGGCAGTTCTGGATGTAGCAGGCGGAGGACAAGGCGAGGAGGCAGAGGAAGGAGAGGGGCAGCGAAGGCTCTGCCATGGTGCTGGGTGCCCGCGGCCGTGCCAGGGGAAGCTGCTCCAGCTGCGTCTGGCCCCGTGCTGAGAGAGCTGCTATTTATGCTGCCATCACCCCTTCCCAGGGGAGGAGGAGGAGGAAGAAGAGGGATGGGTTGGGTTTTTTTGTTGTTTTTCCATTTTTTTATCCCAGTCTATTTTTTTTTTTTTTTTCCCCAAATCGCTTCCAAGCAAATCTGTAATTGAGATGATTCAGTGCAGCAGCACTCAGGGCTGGTGAATCCCACCCTTGGTTGCTCCGAGGGGCACAGGCCAGGCCTGGGATGTGCTTGGGAAGGGGCGCTGGATGGGCTGGGGGGTGGGTAAGGGAGAGGTGTTGCCTCAGAAGGTGCTGGTTTGGGGAGGGATGTGGTTTTGGGGACAGATTTTCATTGGGGAGATGTGGATTTGGGATGGATGCAGATTTTGGGAAGGGTGCTGGTTTGGGGGGTGATGCTGGTTTGGGATGGATGTGGATTTTGGGAAGGGTGCTGGTTTCAGAGGGATGCTGTCTGAGAGCAATGCTAATTTGGGGAGGGATAAGGGTTTGGAAGGTGCTGCTTTAGAGAGGGTTGTTTATTTGGAGGATGATGATTTGGGACTGATACTGGTTTGGAAGCATGCAGATTTTTGGGAGAGGTGCTGGTTTGGGAAGGGATGCTGGTCTGAAGGGATGCTGTTTTGGAAACAGTTCGTTCTTTGAAGCGTGCTGGTCCGGGAGGGATGGTGCTTTGGAGGATGCTGATTTGGGGAGGGATGCTGATTTGGGGAGGGATGCTGATTTGGGGAGGGATGCTCTTTGAAGGATGCTGATTTGGGGAGGGATGCTGCTTTGGAGGATGCTGATTTGGGAGGAATGCTGATTTTGGGAAGGATGCTGATTTGACTGATGCTGCTCTCGGAGGGGATGCTGGAGAGGAGTGAGGGGGTTGGAGCTGGGAGAGAACCCCGGGTGCACAAAAATACCCCAAAACTCAGGGGCTGGGCTGCAGCATGGGGGTGCAGGGCAGGACTCTGCCAGACCCTGTCCCCAAAGGGACCCGTCAGTGTCACCCATGGCTCTCCTGCCTCTTTTCCAAGAAACCAGAAGGCAGGGAAAGCAGTGGGAGAGGGGGAAACAAAAAGAAGAGGCACCTTTGGGGTTGGCGCCAGCACACTCGTGTCACCCACGGGCTGTCAAAAACATCTGTACAGGAAAAACACCATCCACAACCCCCTGCCCCTTCCAGCCTGTTGCTCCCACATCCCTTTTCCAGCTACACCGAGGGCAACCTCAGCAATGTGAAGTTAATATGCAGAGGGGAATTGGGTGCCTATGAGAATCTGCCCACTCCATCCCCCCTCCAAACACTGGGACTGGCTCACAGGGATCAGGAGGGGTTTGTTTAGGGGGCTGGGAGGGGGCTGGAAAATGTGGGGGTGCTGCCAGCCGTGGTCCTGCTTTTGGGGTGGTTTTATCCTTTACTCACCTTCACATAAGGTGGGGAATTGAGGCAGAGGACCATAAAAATCAGTCTGGACATCACTTGGGAAGGCTGAACGTGTTTTTCCCCTGCCCCTCATTTCCCTCATTTCCCCCCCCTCAGTAACATCCCTTTTCTGCTGGAAAAACACCCCAGCCCCAGTTGGAATGAGGGGAATGGTGGTACCCTGGGTGGGGAAGGGGCTGCTCTGCTCAAGGATCCCAAAGGAAACGGTGATCCCACTGCAATCCTCCCTGGAAAACCTTTGTGTTTATTTCAAAGTGCTTTGGAAAGCTCCACAGGAAGCAGGGAGCGATGCTGGGCAGGGGCTGAACCCCGGAGCATCGCTTTGCCCCCCCAAGGGAAACTGAGGCACGCAGGGAGAGCATTTTAGGGATCAGTGCTGGGGGGTCCCAGCCTGCTCCCAGCTCCTGCCGTGTGATTTTGGAGCATGGATCGACCTGGGAGGGTGGCAGTCCTGGCCTTTGGGGCTTTAGCTGGATAACATGAGGGCGATTTCCTCCCCTCAGGGGGGTGAAGGTGGCCACAGCCCCTGACTCAGCTCTCGCTGGGACCGAGGGAGCGGCGAGTTCCCAAATTTGCCCCGTGACGCTGAATCACCCACGTGGGGCAGCCGTGGGGGATTTAATGACCAACATCATTAACACCAGCCTCGTTTCCCCATCCAAACCCATCCCTTCACAGCGGGAGCCCAAACCCACTTACGTTGCAGGGCCGAGGAGGACGCAAAAGCCCTCGGCTGGGAAAACTTTTCTTTAAAAGAACCCCAAATGTCAGCTCTAAATTGGGTGTTACGCGCTCGTGCTCCGTCTCTTCATTGCTGTATCGTAAAATTACATTAGCTGGGAACGATCTGCATTCAAATGACTCTGTGTCTGGAATGATAACGCAGGAATATGAGATTAAAATGTAATTATGCTCTTTAAAGTCAAGGAAGGTTAATAAAATGTTTTTCCAAGTTGCAGAGGCTCCGCAGCCACAATGCAGAATCACTTACGGGAATCAAGGGGAGGATGAGGTGGGAACGGGGAGGGGGAAATGGGTAGAAAACACAAAAAAGGGGGTTTTGGGGAGGGAAATATTGGGGTCACCTGGGGTGAGTCATGGGATAAGTGATCCCACCCAGGGGAATGGGTTTCCCAGGGGTGGGCAGAGCCAGCCCTGCTGGGCTCTGATGCTCCCTGGTACCCAGCTGAGCCCCCATCCCACATCCTGCTCTCAACCAAGGCCTTGGGGCTACCCAGAGTCCTACCCCAAATCCTCCAACGCCAGCCCCAGGGTCTCTTCTCTGTGTCTGCAGCACTGGGTTTGCTTTGCCAGGTCCCTGAGGATGCCCCTTCATTAGCACTGATCTCCTAAGGATATGAGCGGGGTGCAGTCAGTGCCAGGGCATTCATCAGGGCCTTTAGCAGCTCCCATCCCTATCCTGGCACCCCTTGGGAATGAGGGAAATCCCAAAGGACTGACCTGGGCTGGGAGTGAGGCAGCACCCTCAAATCTGCCCCCTGCTCAGCCAAAATACAGCCCCAGCTCTTGTAGACTCCAGCAAAGGGGCTGGGGCTGCCAGAGGGGCTCAGCCATGGAGATCATGGAATCTTTGAGGTTGGAAAAGCTCTCCAAGGTCATTGAGTACCCCCAACTTTGCCAATGCCACCAATAATCCATGTCCCCAAGTGCCACATCCACACAGCTTTTAAATCCCTCCAGAGATGGGTACTCCACCACTGCCCTGGGCAGTTTTTCCAGCGCCTGACCATCCTTTCCATGAAGAAATGTTCCCTAATATCCAATCTGAATCTCCCCCTTCCTTCATTAACAGCAGGAGCTTTGTTAGCTCTGGAGCCCCAGAGGGGTTTGTGAGAACCCTTTTGGAGTCAGGAGAAGGGATGGAGGTGATGGAGCTTGGCTGCAGCACAGAGAGCTCCCAGTGCCAAACTTTAACCAGGAGAAATGAGAGTGATGACATTTAATCAGGATAAATTAGAGGATGTTGGAAAAGCAAGTGAATTTCACAGATTTGTGCATTTTCCTGCCTTTGCTGTGGCTGGAGGGGGATGCAGCAGGGAAGGAGAAACTTCTTGAAGACGTCACATGGAGAGGGTCAGGCTGGCAAGGGAGAGCTCCCTGCTCCTGCCTGGGAGCTCTAATGCTCCTCAAATGGACCTGTCACTGTCACTGTGGCCCCGTGGCTGACAGGGGTTAATGGCTGGGGGTGATGGGGACGGGGATCCTGCACCTCCTCCCCTCACATCCCGGGTAAAGAGGCTCCTCTGCTTCCCTGACAGCTGGAAAACAACTCTGATGCCTCCTTAAAGGCAGCACAGCCAACGTCAAGATTGGCTGGGGCACTGCTTTGATGATTTCCATGGCCAAATCCATCCTGCTGGGATGAGGATGTCACATTGGGAGGTCACTGACCAACAAGGGATGGGATTTGTCCAAGAAATGCTTGAAGGACAGCAATAGAGGAAATTGCTCAGGCTGCAATCAATTCCGTTCCCCAGCTCCCAGCGAGAAGACAGGATTGGTGCTGGGAATAAATTTGCTGGTGGCATCCACATGGGAGCTGAAGAGGGATTGCTGTGGGTGCAGGCAGAGGAACCCATGGAAATTCCTGGCTCTGTGTCACCCACCACCTTGGGGGGCAGAGAGGGTCCCTGCTGCCCACAGGGGGTCCCCAGGATCAGGGGGGGCTCACACCCAGCTGGGGCAGGTGGTCCTTCCTTCCCTGAGCTCCAAGATGGGAGTGCAGAGGGAAACTCATCCCTGGATGCCCTGCAAGAGGGGACACAGCAGGGGAAATGTGCTGCCAGAGGGTCCCAGAGTGATGCCTTGGATTTTAACTTGCATATTTTTCAAATCCTGTAGTGCTCAGTGTGTGACTCTGCTGAAGTGCCTGGGAACCTGTGAGCTGCTGCTCTCTCAGGCTATGATCGACATTAAAAACCTCTCTGGGCTGGCTCTTCAAGGCCACTTAGACTGTCCTAGGCCCAGAATGTGCAAACCAACATCTTGAGAAAGGGGAGAAAGCTGGGAAGAATTACATCAGTAGCTAAAGTTTTAATTGGCAAATTTATGCTGATATGCAAATGGATCAAAACCTATAACTGTGGGAAGAACTCGTGACTTGTCGTCCACCTTGGGGTCCGGTAGCCCAGGGTGTGCCCCCCAGGGGGTGCCTCTGAAAGCTTTCAAATAAATACCCACCTTTATTCCCTTAGTCCTGTCTAGCCTCTGTTTCCAGGTAGCCACTTCAGGCATCAAGAGGGTTAAAGAGGAGAAGTTGGGGGATGAAGGCTCTGAGAACCTGCTGTGAGGTGGGGATGAGCAGGGAGGAGCAACTGGAGTCCCAACACCACCCCTTCCCTTCCAACCCCTGCTCCGGGCTGGCTCCTGCCCCTCCCTGCAGAACAAAGGGAACCTGGAGATAATTTGGGAGATGCTCCCACCTGGATCACTGCCCACCCTCAAGACACCACAAGCAACTTCTGGGCACTGGAGAAGCTCGTCAGAACCGGTGGCTTTGGAAGCATCCAAGCTCTGCTAGCTCTGGAGAAGGTGATGGCTCTGGGGATCCAGAGGCAGCCATCCATCCTCCTCCCTTCCCTGGGGGAGGTGTGAGAGCTGAATCACCCCCCGATGGCTCACTGCAAACACAACACCACCGCTGCAGCGGAGTGGATTTACTGCCTCAGAATCGTGGGGTTTTTAGGAATTTTGTGCCTATTTTCTAAGCATCTATTATTTTAAGAGGCGTGATTTTCTATTTTTGCTCTGAATGGAGACGGGCTGTAAACTCCTGTGACGCAGGAAGGGAGCAGGATCATCGTGGGGCCAGCAGCTCCTTCCCGTGCCAGGAACACGACAACGTTGCCCAGGTGCTTTTTGAGAGCAAATAAAGGTGTGACCAAGGTGAGTTGAGTCAGCTGGAGGCTCGTTATGGCCCAGAACACCAATTAAGTGGCAGCAGCAGGGGGTTGTAGAGGTGACAAACCCTCTGATGTCACCTTACCTCCATCACATCCAGGACAGAACATATCCAAGTCATTTTTTGTCTGGCTTTTTTCTGAGCAGTTCTCTGAAACCCCCCACAGGTGTCTCATCCCTGTGATCCACGAGGTTGCTACCACAACTCTTCTGAAATCTCTGGGTCTGCAGCTCCTCCGTGCCGGTTTGGCTTTTTCCAGCCCATTTATTCCTCCTCTGCCAAGAGATTCACTCCACGACACCATTAAGCCCCAGGATGAGACCAATTAGGAGCCAGAGAGAGAGAACCTGACTTTAAACATTTTATTAAGGCTTAAATGTCTATCAGCCAGCCAGGAGCTGGGCTGGTCACACGACATAAACCGAGAGGGTGGGATGGGATGGCTTTTCTACAAGAGTCTGGATGGGCGGGGTGAGATCACTGCCAGCTCCTCACACCTCAACCACGGCCCTCGCTGCCGATTCCAGGGTGAGAGACACGCTCCCAGCAGGGAGGGGAGGGCGAGGTGGGGAAGGGGAGGAAGCCAGAGGGGTTTTGTGTGTGTGTATGTGTGTGTGCTGTCACTCACAAGGACTTTACCTGCTCCACAACCGGGTGGCTGCTGGTCAAACGTGGCGCGAACTCGCGGGGGAAGCTGAGCTGGTCCGAAAGGCACCTGTGCTAAACCTCTGAGCCCCGGGCCGGTGGTGGAGACCAGTCCTGGATAAATACATATTCCTTGATAAAGAAGCTATGGCTTTTGTCATCCTCAGGCTCCGGCGCTGTGCTCTAACCCCCCACCCCCCACTACTCTGTAAGCACAAGACCGAGTCCTCTCCACTCCCGGCGGCTCCTCCGGTGGCTCCGTGCGGACACGGGGCACAGCAGCAGCTCCTCCTCGTCCTCCCGGCAGCCTGGGGGTCAGAAGTGAACCCTCCTGACGTCGTGCGTGGCCGCCGCCCTCTTGCAGCTGCCGCAGTGGATGGGCGAGGCCGGAGCCTTCTGGCGCTCGGCCAGGCAGGGCCGGCACACCAGGTGCCCGCAGGGGAGCTGGTACACGGCCTCTGCCTTGAAGTAGCAGGAGAAGGATTTGCCACAGGAAGCACATGCCTGGGTCTGGCTGCTCCTGCTGTGCTCTGCAAATCCAGAATCACAGAATCAGCAGGTTGGAAAAAAGTTCAGGGATTATCGAGTCCAGCCCGTGACCCAACACCACCACGTCCAGTCCTTCCTGGTGATTCCACCACCTCCCTGGGCAGCCCTTTCCAATGTCTCATCACCCTTTCTGTGAAGAAAGCCCTCCTCATATCCAGCCTAAAACTGCCCTGGCACAGCTGAAGAGTATAAAACAAAGGGACAGGAGAAATGGATTAGGCAGGGGGTCAGAGAAGTCCAGGCTGGGCCACCCCTTCTGTGCCAGTCCTGCCCACAAGCCAAGGGCTCCAGGTCCTGCAGGCTCAGGGCACAGCTGTGACTCAGGACCCTGCCAGTTTCCTGTCATTACCACAAGGAAAGGGAATGGTCCAGCTTGCAGGGCAGGGTGTGCTCAGAAAGGGATGGATCACATCAGCACTTGCACCGTCAGGCTTTTAATTGGGGACAGATGACTGTAAAAAAGGGCTTTTCACTTTTACTGAGATTAAATCATCCTCCCTCCCGCAAGCAGCAATTCCCAAGTGGAACAGCTGAGGTGTCACTTTGCATTCCTGTCACACACGACCCATCAAGGGCTACTCAGCTCTCAAACAGCAGCAATCTTAGAGGGGACAGGAAAAAGCTTCACAGCTGAATGTCACTGTGAAGCAGCAAAAGCTGTTTGGGGAGGGGGAGAGAGGGAGAAACACAGACAGACAGACGGAGACAGACAGACAGATGGACACAGACAAAGATGGACACAGCCCTTCCAGGGTCACCTGGTCCCTCTGAAGCTCCTTCTCAGCCATGGGCAGGCAGAGCCTTGCCCAGGGGAAGAGAAGCCAGGATATGTGAGGGACATCTGCAGGTTCAGTGCTTCCCTGCACCCCGAAGGAACAATTCTGGGAATGCAAACACAGCTGGGTGAGTGGCTGGGCAGCAGGTGGGACGAGAACAGTGAGGGCTGGACAGCCTGGATTGTGTACACTCGATCCTGATGGGATTCTGGGCACACACAGCTGGCTGGCCTGCGGTGTTGCTGCTGTGACCTGTTCCTGCTGAGGGCTGGATGTCACACAGTATTTCAAAGAATCATGGGATGGTTCGGGTTGGAAGGGATAGTAAAGCCCAGTCCCACCCCCCTGCCATGGGCAGGGACACCTCCCACTATCCCAGGCTGCTCCAAGCCCTGTCCAGCCTGGCCTTGGACACTTCCAGGGCTCCAGGGGCAGCCACAGCTTCTCTGGGCACCCTGTGCCAGGGCCTCCCCCCCCTCACAGGGAACAGTTTCTTCTCAGTATCCAATCTCAAGCCACTCTTTTAGTTTACAAACATTCCCCCTTTCCTGCCATTATCTGCCTGTATAAAAAGTCACTCTCCCTCTTTTTCCCAAGGCCCTTTTAAGCACTGGAAGGCTGCAGTATTTGCTGGATTTACACCTCTCCTGCAGCATCTCTACACCAGACTCCTTCCTCACCCCCGTGGCAGCTCCCCAGCTTGCTCCACACAGCTCAGAGGCAACACTGAACCACTTAGCCCAAATTGCAGAGCTCTGGGAACAATCTGAACTAACCTGGAGCAGGCTGAGCTCTGTGTCCAAGCACAACACATCCCAGATCATCCCTGGGCAGCACAGACAGCCAAGAACATGGAAAAATCACCAGACTGCTGCCACAGCCTGTTTTGACCTAAGCAGGCATGGACAAGATCCCACACCTTTTGGGGGTCAGCAAGGTCTAACCTGCCTCAGTGGGAGAATAAACCATCAAAATTGATGAGACAGGGGCAAGGATTGTGAAGCAAAGCTTGCTGGGAGACAATGTAATAATTTTATATGGAATATATAATACTTTGGGGTCTGAACAATGCTCCGTGTTAACCCAGCCCCAGGTCTCCTCCAGCTCCCAGAGCTGCTCCAGAGGTGCCTGTTGCTCACCAAGGACTGTGCCCACGCTCCAGGAACTGCTGCAGCCTCCCTCTCCTGGAGCCTGCTGCTGGCTCTTCATCAGCTTGGCCGTGAAGGAGGGCATGGAGCTGAGAGCCGAGGTCAGGGCAGTGTCCAAGCTCTCCGACAGCTTCTGCTCGTGGGACACCAGGTCTGCAAAGGGAAACACAGCAGGTCGGAAAAGGGAAACACAGAAAACAGGTCTACAAAGGGAAACAGAGAGAGCAGGCCTGCAAAGACAAGAAAAAGATGGAGAAGCAGATGCTGGGAAGAAGACTTTGTAATGCAAACACTGCCTTGGCTCTGAACCTTGGAGGATTTTAGGAGCCCTGCCACTTGTTTTGTTGAGAAGTGTCTTTTCCCCACTGAGGGGCTGGGATGGGGTGGAGTGCCTTGTTTCCTTTGGCTCCTAGGGGTGGAATGCCCTATGAATCACCACCAGACACTCACGTGGTGTCCCACTGCCAACTTCCACAGGATCAGAATCATTTTGGTTGGAAAAGCCCTCCAAGATCATCCAGTCCAACCCCTAACCAGCACTGCCAAGGCCACCACTAAATCATGTCCCCAGGTGCCACATCCACATGGTTTTTAAATACCTTCAGGAATGGGCAGCCTGTGCCAGGGCTGGAGAACCGTTTCCATGAAGGAATTTTCCCTAATATCCAATCTGAACCTCTCCTGGCATACCCTCAGGCCATTTCCTCTTGCTCCCTGGGAACAGACCCTGACACCCACCTGGTTGCACCCTCCTTTCAGGGAGTTGTAGAAGTCTGCAGGACTGAAAAAAGGCAAAACTCCAAATAACCCAGAAAGTTGTTTTTCCCTGAAATCTCAGGCAGTCTCTCAGCGGCTCCCAAGGATGCCATCCCAGTGCTCCCAGCCTTGCTCCATGCAGCTCATGGAGAACACTTAAACCACTAATAACATCGGTGGGACTTGTTTTTCCCTCTCTGTCCCAGTTCTGAGCCATAGGGCCGGGGCTGGACCCTCCCTGCAGTGCTGCCCTGTGCAGCACCGACGGCGCTAATTAAGACAAAGCATTAAGAGAATGTTGTCTGCATCACTAATTCTGTTAAACCCACCTCCCAAAGGAAGAGCTCGGAACTGGTGCTGCACATTTGCTCCACCAATCAAGGCTGATGATCCAGTGAAGCACGAGCTCCATGGGCTGAGCACTCTGCTTTTATTTATGTATGGACACGGCTGCCCCGGGGGCTCCAGGACCCCCAGGGCAGCTCCTGCTCCTGTGGGGCTGGGGCACATCCCAGTGGGAGCTGTTACACACCTCCACAGCCAAAATAAGCAAAGATTGCTCCTAAAAGAGGGAAGGAGCTCTAGGCTGAGGGATCAGAGCAGGAATGTGCAGCTTGACTTCTCCCTACTCTTCCTCGTACCACGGGACATCAATTATTTTCAAGAGAAGAATTTGTTTAAAATCAAATGGCCACCTGAGTTTTGTCCTCAAAACATTTTCGGGCACTTTGGGAGAAGGGTGAAGACAGTGACAGCTCCCAGCCGCTCTGGGTCACCTTTTGACATGTCACAGACCACTAGGTTAGAGCAGACCAGGAAACTGGGCTTACCTGCCCAGAGAGCCAACCACGAGATACCACACACCTGGATTTACACCCTTTGTTCCCAAGTGCCACATCCACATGGCTTTTAAATCCCTCCAGGGATGGGGACTCCACCACTGCCCTGGGCAGCTGTGCCAGGGCTGGACAACCCTTTCTGTGAAGGAATTGTTCCCAATATCAAAGCTAAACCTCCCCTGGCACAGCTTGAGGCCGTTCCCTCTCATCCTGTCCCTGTTCCCTGGGAGCAGAGCTCAACCCCCATCCAGCTGCCCCCTCCTTTCCGGGAGCTGTTGAGAGCAACAAGGTCCCACCTGAGCTTCCTTATCTCCAGATTTGCAGAACATTATGCATTCCCAGCAGTGCTGCTCCCACATCACTGAGAAAAGCATGGATAAAGGGAAACCAGTGCCCATTCCCTTCCCCTGTAGCCACAAGTCACATCTCTTGCCTAATTCAGTCTCTACCAGCTTTTCTGCTTTAACCACCTGCAAATTCTGTGCAAGTCTCTCCCAGGCTGGGCTGTCCCTCCTCCCTGCCATTCCCTTGCTGTGGTTTGTTCTGTGTCCCATTCCTGCTTTCCTTCCCAGCTTCCCCCTCATGATGAGCCAGGGCTCTCCATGCCATCACCACTGCACCACCACCAGATATTTCTTTTCCTGTTTTTGCAGCTCACAAGAAATCTCCCTGGATAAAAAAACTTCAGGATGGTGAGAAATGTCTCCACATGGAAGGAAGAGAAAGGAAATCCAAACTAAAAAGGGAACAGTGACTGGAGCAAGCAAAGGCCGTGAAAGACTCAACAGGGAACACGGGAGGTAGATGAAATGACCCAGCTCCACCACATCCATCAACAGCCAAAAGCCTGAAAAATTCTAGAGGTGGGATGGGATTTTGTACTGGATTCATCCTGATTTGAAACCCCAGCCTGGAGCTGCCACAACACTCAAGGAACAGAGGTGACTTGGGGAGCCACGATACCTGTGGAACAGTCCATCTGGATCAAATGGGAGTCACTGTCAGTTTTCATTTTTTTAGCACTGTTCTCTGAGGTAGCTGTGACAAGTAAGTTTGTAGCAGAAAAATAGGGCGGCTGCAGGGAGCCCTGATCCATGCAGTCCATTTTCCTTTTCAGAGAAGCCATGGTGATGGAGGAAGGCACCAGGCTCTCCGAGGTGTGAGCCCTGCCCAGCAGGTTGGTGCCAGGGATGCTGTGCTGCAGCAGGAAGTGGTCTATCCTGGCCTTGAGGGTGGGGTGAGGTAGGGGCTGCGAGTGCTGGCTGAAGGCCACCCCCGTGAAGGGATCGCTGGGAACCCGGCCCCAGGACGCCTCGCTCCGGTTGCATTTCTCCAGGGTGGTCTGGTCAATCACTTTCCCAGAGGGCAGGAGCATGGGCAAAGTCATGATCTCCAGAGTGATGGGGTCCAGGAATTCTTCAGGGATGTCTTGAACGACATCCACCAGCTTGTGCAGGGTCTGCTGCTCGTTGGCACTGAAGGGGACGCAGTCGCTCTCCATGGGCGTCCAGAGCTCTGACTTGAGGTTGCCGACGTCCTGCGCCAGGAACTGGGAGGCCACCTGGAAGACGCCCTCGATCACCTCCTGTGGGCAGGACTTGGCAGGTTGCCCCCACACCTCCAGCCTCTTGATGCTGGGCAGGCCCCCCCCGGCCACGTGGGTGATGCAGATTTTGAGGTGGGACACGTTGCTGAGCGAGGCTGGCCCTTTGTTCCAGAGCTCTTGAGACACCGAGCCGGGGTAGGAGAAGACATTTTCCATCTGATGGAAGGGAGGCCTCGGCTTGAAGCCTCTGTGGCCGAAAGTCACTTTGCTCTGATTTTTTAAGACAGCTTTGCCCACCAGGGTGAAGGTGTCCTTGTCCGACACAGGCTGCCCAGCCAGACCTGAGCACTGCCCCTCAGGGCTCTGCCAAGAGGTTTTGTTGCATGAGGTAGAGGTGTAAACTTCCAGCCCGGAGAAGGTCTGGTACCCCCCGGAGGAGATGTCGACATTGATCCTGCAGATCTCGATGTTGAAGGGGAAGGAGATGGTGACGTGCACCGGGGGTTTGATGAAGTACTCGCTGCGGAAGCCGCGGTTCCTCCTGGCGAGGTCTTCGGAGATCAGGTTCTCCACCTCGTAGCCATCGGCAGAGATCTGTGTGCCACGACAAAACTGGGTTCAGTTCAGAGCAAGGAAATACAGGGAAGCCAATTTCACAAGCACTTCCATAGATTCTCAGCATGACATCAACCAGGAGCCAAGGCTGAGGTTCATGTGCAGCTCAGACCAGGCAGGAGATCCCTGCTCCAAGGCAGAGCAGACCCACTCCCACTCTCCTCCGGCCACGTGCTCCCATGCCGTCTTCCTGCACCCTCTGTCACCATGTGCAGACCTGATTTACTCCTGGAAGAGTGGAAAATTAGGGATAATTCGTGGTTTTGGCTGGGTCAGTGAAAAATCAAATAGGAGAGGGTGGCTGGGAGCAGAGGATGAGCGTGGGGGAGATGGGAGTCTCCTCTTTCAGTCTCCTTTTTCAGATGGGAGACTCCTGATTATCTCTCTGCCAACTTATCCTGCTGTGTGGAAATGCACTTGGAATCACAGTTACAGGATCCCAGAGGAACTCTGGATGTTGATCAGCCTCTGGGACCCATCCCTAAGGGAGATCCATCAAACCAGGCTGGGTCTCTCAGAACATCCCATCCCACCCTCTGCTCTGCTCCTGGGCAGATTGGTTTGACCCATTCCCTTCCCTGGAAGCCCCAGGGCCTAAGAAATCTGCAGCACTTGCTGAATGGACAAATAAAAACGAGGAAAATCTATGTATTTCACCTGTTTAATACGGTCTCGATCATGACAATCACACCAAGCCTCTGTGGCATGGCTGGGTCTCTCCATAAAAAATTCCAGCACTGCTGCTTTTGCAGCACAGTGTTTACAAATCCAAGTCTGTTCTGGATTTTGGGTGAGTTGGTGTGGAAGCTTAAAACTAAAAAATAGATTTGAATGAAAACTGAGTTTCTTGAAGAGATTCTGATGTGCTGAGTGAAACCAGAAATACTTGGAAAGTAACTTCAACAAACCTTGTCAAGAGCTGTGTGTTCCA
Organism: Picathartes gymnocephalus; assembly: GCA_013390045.1. Lineage (NCBI taxonomy): Eukaryota > Metazoa > Chordata > Aves > Passeriformes > Picathartidae > Picathartes > Picathartes gymnocephalus. Next base: position 372,304 of record WEKY01057643.1, on the reverse strand, counting down.
GTGGGCAGAGGGAAAGCTGGAATATGGCAGGGAAAAAGGGATCTTAACAAACTTATACCTGGAAGCACATAATGTTATCTGATTATGAGATCCTGCAAAATTAGGGCTTTTCTCTCCAATATTTAGAGTGTGCCACATCAGGGCAGTGATGCTGATTATTCCAGAGGAGCAGTGAACAAGCCCTCCCCAGGACAATTCCACCCAACCCCCACATCCCTCCCACTCCTCAAATCCCCCACATCACTATTTTACCTTGTTGCAGTGAATTCTTGGCTTGAACTGTGGGAGACAGACGTTTATTACCATCTTGGCAGCTGGAGAGAGGTCACTTGCTGAGCATCAGAGTCAGCTTGGAAAAAAAAATTAAAAATAAAGGAAGTGAATATCCATGAGCAGTGAAAGGATCTTGTGTTTTGGGTGAGTTACAGGCTTGGGAATTCCTAAAATGCAGCTCAGATCTGAGTCCAGGAGGTGAAGCCAACATAAACCCAAATGAATGTAGTGGAGAGATGAGACTGAGAGAAAACAAAAATCACATTAATATTAATTAGTGAACCTGTGGAGAATAATCAAAGAGAAAATGGTTATTTTAACTAAAACCACCTATGAACACACCAGCAATTAGAAGTAAAGGCTTGTCAAATATGCAGAAGTTTTGCAGGTGTAGAAAAGCACCAGCCCAGCACACAAGGCTGTCACAGTGAGTCAAGATTAACCACAAATATTAATAATTGGTGTTAAATAACTCCAAGGGAGCAGAGGGCACAGAATAGCTCTGAGGGAAATGTCTTCTGCCAGCGTTCATTAAAGAAACTCAAGTGAACACCTTCTTTCCCATTGACTAAAAATGTGCCTTGAATTGGCTTTCTCAGATCCCTTTTAAGAATGAAATTATCTGTGAGGTGAGAGCTTTAACCTCGTGTTAACCCCAGCTTTAAAATGTCACTGCCCTGGGCAACCTTGCAAATCAGGGACTCGCTGCCTCCTTCAAGAACAGGCAGCTCTTTAATGATTTTCCACTGATCTGTTGGTTCAGCCCAAATGAAACTGGCCTTCTGGGGGCACGTTGGAAAGGCAGAGTTAATGAGCTCCCTGTGCTGCATCTGGAAGTAGAAAGGTGGAATTCAAGGCACAAATCCCACAGATAAAACCCAAGCCACCACGGAATTCACACCTGCAGAGAGCAGAGCTTGGTTACAATGCCTTGAATGAACCTTACAAGAGGAACAGCCAGGTGAATGGCACTTCTATCCCAAAATTTGGTCTGGCAGCCATCAGGAGCAAAAAGTGTGGACAAGCACACACCAACTCTCCTCCAACACTGCCTTCCTGGCTTTGTGAGTCTTGGCAGGTTTCCAGAACTGGGCTGCCACTGGGAAACTGTTTAAACTGGTCTGACTTTTGGCACTCACATCTTGTAGGAGACTGACAGTTCAACTACAGGCTGTGCCTCAAAACTGCTCTTTTTGGCTCATTCTGAACCAAAATGAATTTACCAAGTGCTAAATTCACTTGGCCCTCATATTACGAAAAGTGGCAAACCAACTCTCCTTGCTCCCTTCCTTGGGAAAACTCAAGATTCTCCCCATTTTGTCTGTTCTCTCTTTCCTGAGCTGAAGACTTCTGCAACATGAGGAACTCTTTATGGCTATTTTATAAGATTTTCTCTGACCTGTTTGTGACCCTGAGAGACTTAAACAACTCAGGTTCATTTTCCCAGTCTTAATATCTCAGTAAGAAAATGGATTAGTCTGCATTTCCAAGTCACTGCACTCTCTTCTGCTGCAAGACTGCTACAAATCTCATGGCAAAAGCTGAATCATCAAGTTGCTTTTACCCATGACTGGGGTTTTTTTCCTCTTTTTTCAGTGTGTGCCTTCCCTAAGGTGAACAAAAATCTTTGGATTGAGGCAGTGAAACAGACCTGAAAAAAATCCTCAGTGGTTTTGGACAAGGCATTTCAAACCAGGCTGTCTGGTGTCCGTCACCACGCGCCTTCCTGGTGTCCTACGTGGGACTCTGGAGCTGCTGCCATAAGGAATGCACATGGTGGACACCAAATAAAGTCCTTGGGGCATGAAATGAATGTTCTGAGGTCAGAGCACCCCAACCCTCAGTCCCACTCAGTATCCACGTTCCATCCTAAAGGAGAAATCCAGGCTGTGCCCTCAACCTCAGCCCCGTGGGGGTGGAAACACGAGGAAATAACTGTGTGTGTTCCTGGCACCCAGCCCAGCCTCACGCCTAAATATCCTCTGTTTCTGCTCTCACAGAGGCACCAAACCCAACCACTCTCATTTAGGGGGCAGAAAGAAGCAATCACAGAGAAAAATGAACCATTGGTAGCTTTTATTTGTGGTGGAAGCATCTGAGGATCCAGGTACAAAAGGAGAGCACGGGAACCACAGATGTCACCAGAGCCGAAATGGCCACACAGAGCACCTGCCAAAAGCTGAGCCAACACCCTGAGCCCATTTTACCCAGTACCCAGCCACAGAGATGCACTGGGGAGGCTCTGGGCAAGCCCTTGGCCCCACTAGCCAGGCCTGGTGAGCAGAGCTGGGCAGAACACTTTGTAGTGGAGGTAGCTGAGCTTCTCGGAGCGCGTGCGCTTGAGCAGAGGGAACCACTCCCAGAAGGGAATCTCCACCACCACGTAGCCCAGCAGCCGCAGCTGCCGCCGCTTCAGGCAGTGCAGCCCCAGCAGCCGCTTGGAGCCGTAGCAGAAGTGGTTCCTGTTGGACACCTGCAGCGCCAGCCTCACCTCCCGAGGCTGCCAGCGCCCTGCTTTAGGCTCCAGGTGTGATTTGGCACCTGCAGAAAGGGCTCCACCCAAGCACGGTGTTGCGGCTGTGTCCCCTGTCTCCTGTCTGGGAATCCTGGCTTCATTTCCCACTTCCACGGGACTCTGGCTATGAGCTCTCCCTTGTAGGAGCTGAGACATTAAATCATCTGTCAGACTGACTCCCATGTCCTTCAGCTTCTTGGCTGCCACAGGATCCTTGAAGTTGAAAGGGATGGGGTGTCCATCCGTGGCCAAACGCACCTCCAGGTCGCTGGACCTGGTGTGGGGCAGGATCATGTGGTTCTTCACATACTCAGGGCCTCCCAACATGCTCTCGAGGAGGGATGTGGCTTCCACAATTTCAGGCCTGACGTAGATTTCCCGCTCTGCAAAACTCAAAATCATCTCAGTGAACTCCTGACAAAGCTGAGGTGGGAGGCGGCTGCCTTGGTAGTTTGGGCACTCGATTTCAATGCTCTTACCAAGGGTGAACAGGTCCTTTTTGAGCTCGTATTTGCTACCTCTGGTTTTCTGGACAAACTCTTCCCTCAAAGCAAAGTCTACCAGCTCCTCTGGGAAGCGTTTGACAAATGCCAGGCCAAGCAGAGCAGTGAGGAGATGCTCTGGAAATTTGCTAAACTCATGGAGTTTTGCATGCAACTGCTTTATCAGGCTGGAGTAAAACTCCTCCTCGTTGGGAGGTTCATAGTCCAGGCACCCAAATGACCACAGGAATTTGGCAGCATCCTTGCTCCGGCAGTAGGGTACCTTGGAAGGCAACGAGGTGGCCACGGCAGCCAAAACATCCTCGTCAAAGAAGTGCAGGGATGAGTAGGTGAGAGTGATGTGCATGATGCCCTGGATGTTTGTTGTGGGAATCCGAGCAGGAATCACCCTCCCGAGCTCCCGCATGAGGGGCAGGTGGTCCATGCGAGTGTAGCGGAGCATCTTGAGCACGTTCACCAAGGCATAGGTGCTCATGTCCTCCATCTGCAGGGACACCCTGTCTGCAATCCTCCTCATGACGTGGTCAGAAATGCCACTGAGGGATTTGAAGAGCCCCAAGCAGATGGCTCCCAGCTCCTCCAAGGTGAAGGCGTCCAAGTGCTTGAGGATGGTGCTCTCCACCTTCTGCGCCAAGTCCGCGGGCGACCTCCGGCCTTCCCCGATGATGTACAGGAGCTGCACAAACTGGGGCAAGGTGAGGTCCTTCCAGTGCAGGTTGGCATAGCTGAACAGAATGCCCAGGTAGGAGGGCACACTGCGGTCCAGGCAGCGCCAGCAATCGGCCACCAGCAGCAGCTGGTCCAGACCCATGTCCCACGCCCGCCGGCAGAACTCGGCCTCACACGCGTCGATCAGGGGGTGGGAGGCTGGCACGGCCAAAGGGACACAAGCCTTCAAAATCTGGATGAGATCTGGGGTGCTGAAGAGCCTGATGGCCATGACAGCATGGTGACACAGGGCACCGAACCTGGGATCGGACACCAGCGCCGCGCATCGCTCCGCTGGCAAACGGCTCAGCTTGAGGAAATAATCCGTGAGAATTCCCGGGCTGCCCTCACACCTGGCCACACTCTGCAAAATCGAGTCCCCTTCCTCTGCAGGGAGGGTCTGTGCTGGCTCAGCACTGTCACAGCTGAGAGATCTGTACTCAGGCCTCCCCTTCTGGAACATGCGGGGGTCCTCCTTGGAGTTGTGCGCCTCCCATTTTTCCTTCTCTGCTCCCTCCTTGTACAGCGTGGCCAGGACAGTTTGCTCCAAGAGCGTGTTGGACTTCGGCTTGGGCAGGGCACTCCTGACGGGTGGTAAAGCTTGGGAAGAGGCAGAAGGGATTGTCTGCAGAGCCTGTGCAGTGCCAGGGCTGGTGGATGCGTCACCGAGGGCCGGGCTGCTGTCCCTATCCACGTGCTGCTGGGAGCCAGCCCTGCCTTTGGCATAGGCAGCTGGATTATACAACACTCTGTAGTCCTGTGGCTTCAGCAGCTGGATTGTAGCCCTGAGTTCTGTCCCAGTCTTGGCTGCTCCTGGCTTATCTCGCTTTTCCTTCTTGCTTTTGCTGCTTCCACGCTCGGCCTTGCGCTCGGCTGTGGTCGAAAACGCTGTCACCCTGCTCAGCCTGGGCAATCTTCTGCACATTAGCACTGTAGCCATGGAGCTCAACTTACTGGGGCTCAGAACTGCTTCCAGGTACTGAAAAAAGGGCAGACGGAGAGTGAGTGGCCTCCTCCTCACAGGCAGCACGTTTTAATCAATCCTTTACGCTACCGAACGGGCGGCGGCGCCGGTGCCTCCCCCAGCCAGGGCAGCTGGATCCCTGCACAGCCACTATGGAACGAATGTCACCTCATGCAAAGGCAGCTCAGGACAAGCACCCAGGCGACCTGGGGTTGGAGTAGAAGGCAGCCAGGCATGACCTGCTACTCAGCAGACACAAGAAACCTGGCACAGACTAGGAGAGTTGGGAAAAAAATCATCATTTTTTCATTTTTAAGAGACCCAAGGTGCTTTTCTTTCATTCTGAACAACGAAAACGTGCTTTTGCAGAAGAGCTGCATCTTCAAGAGACTTTATGTGTTCAAACAGAGCATTCTGCTGCTTTGTTCATCATGGTCTGAATCACTGACCACCACCTGAGAAGCTGTCCAAATATCCAGGGTGCTGCATTGCCTTTTGCACCTGGAGACAGGATGTGGAGCAAAGTCTCCACAAAACCAGCGCAGAGAGTGAAAACTGGCCCAGAATCTGCAGATGGAGATTGGAGGAATGAAGAAACATGGCCCAGGGTGAAGTAGGAGGAAGAGCAGGGGAGAAGTAACACGAATCATTATGTGATGCTACATCCCAGGCTGAGAACCAGGGGGAACAGAGCTTTAGGCTTCAGAGTTGAGAGCATTTCCCAGAGTTTTAGGGTACAGGAGGCTTAAAAACGGCTGGTGCCTTCCTAACTCCTGCCTCAAGCAGCTACAGCTTGGAGGGTGAGGATGAGAAATCCGTAGGAGTCCAGCTGGCTGCTGCCAGCCTGCACTGGCTGCCAAACCAGCCTTGTTTACCACGATTCAGATGCTGATTAAAAAAAATATAGCAGCAGGTCAGATCTTTCTCTCAAATCTTTATCCCACCCCAATATCCATCACACAGGTGTTACCCACTTCCTTAAAATCCCCCAGTACCACAAGGAGATGGGCAATCAGGAAAGCCAAGGCCTGGCACAGACACTGCCACTACAACACACTTTGTGCTCCCCTCATGGGGAAATAAATCCTCACAGACACCCTTTGGAGCTCTGCTTGTACCCACAGCAAGATGTGGGAACAGTGATGGAAAACTCAGCTTTGCAGCAGCAAAATGGGCACTTTGGGGCAGAAGAGGAGGGGTGAAGTGTGGGTTTGGGGTGCATGAGCAGGAAACTGGGATGGGGGCTCAAGTGCAGCTCTGGCTAAGCATAAACTGGATTTTTGTGGAGTGTAAGGATCCCCATGTCTCCCATGATCCAGGGACACCTTCCTCTATCCCAGGCTGCTCCAAGCCCCATCCAGCCTGGCTTTGAGCACTTCCAGGGATGGGGCAGCTACAGCTTCTCTGGACAACCCATTCCACTGAGGCAGCCCCAGGTGCAGACCAGGCTCTGACCCACAGTCCCTAGGCTGTTCCAAGGCTGTGACTGTCCCATCCCAACAGGAGAAGTCAAATTGTGCCAGGCAGGAGAGACTCTGCCCCTTCCTGCCTGCCTGGAGAGCAGGGAAAGGAAAAGCCTCCTCAGAAGCTGGACAGGAAAACCTGAGCCAAGAGCCAAATTTCAAAGCTGTCCAGTTTAGGTCAAAGGAATATCTGAGAAAATGCTCATTCCTGGCTCTCCTGGCTGCGGTGCCTGGCCTGAAGTGGCCACAGGTGACAGATGCTGGAGACACGGGACAAGGCCCAGACTGCACCTGCCTGGGGGAGGGAGAAACCCCCTCCAACATCTCTTCCTCCAGCACCTCGCAGAGCTTGGGCCATTAGAGGGGCTGGATCAAAAATCCAAAATCCACCTTGAACAAGAGGAGATTTATCCAGGCGAGGCTTTCCCAGAGATTTCCTCGTCTGCCGCAACTTTGAGTGCCTTCATCTATTTTTCTACTAACAAAAGCCAGGTTATTTATATAAACCAACTTCTGTCTGCTGTGAAAGGTGGTAACTCCTAGGAAATCTAGCACTGCTGCTCCCAGAATCCCTCCCAGCAACAATAGCCCCACTTCAAAGCCAGGGAATCAAAGCGCCAGTGAAGGCTCCGATGGTGAGTGCCGCGTGCTGCTAAGAATATCCTCCGTGGATTGACTGTGGAGCTGTGACACACTCGGGAATCCAGGCACTGGAGAGATTGTTCCCCTCCTCCTTTGCTCCAAATCCAGCAAAAAAGAGGAGACCATGCACAGCACAGCGAGGCTGGGATGGGACAAGACAGTTCCAAGCACCCTCAAGGGCATCGGGCTGCTCCAAGTGATTTTTCCATGATTTCGTCCACCCCCAGCCCAAATCTTTGTGATCTTTCCAGTTTCCATCCCATTTCTCTTCCAACTCCACCCACGCCTTCCCTGGATTTGCCTCTCTTCACCTTGAGCAATCGGCCTTCCTTCCCTCCTCCTCCCACTTCACATCCTCACACAGCCAAACTCCTTCCCACCTCTGGGCAGGTCTCTCCAGAGTTTTCACTTCCAGCAGCTCCAAGGAGCCAGGGAGTTTTGGAGCGGGGCCCTGCAGGCTGGGAATGCCCTTTGAGGAGCTGCTCAGGCATAGAAACATCTCTAAGTGTCACAGCTGAGCCTCACCAAAAACAGTTGGAAAACAACATTCCCAGAGGGATACCACCCATCCCATGGGATCAGCTCTGTGGAAGGGGATGTTTGTGCATCCCAAAATGCTGTCAGGGCTTTTACTCCCTTTGGAACACTCTGAGGGGTCTTTGGAAACCCCTCACCCTGTGCTCCCACCAAGAGCCAAAGGGCAGAGGGAATCTCCTTGGGATGTGAGGGATGAGCAGGGTATGAAATATTGCGGATAAAACAGCTCATTTTGGCCAACAGCCTAAAGTGAACTCCTGTGCCTGGGATGGAGAGGAGAGCAACAGAAAACGGATTTTCTGTCCCCAACAGGTTATGATGTCAGTGTGCAAAATGGTCACTTGCTGGTTTGTTTGTGCTTTTTCCTTCTCTTTTAAGATCAAAGAATCACAGAATGGTTTGGGTTGGAAGGGATCTCATAGAACATCCAGTGCCACCCCCTGCCATGGGCAGGGACACCTCTCACTATCCCAGGTTCCTCCAAGCCCCGTTCAACCTGGCCTTGGACACTTCCAGGGATCCAGGGGTTGCCGGGAGGAGCAACCTGTGCCAGGGCCTCACCACCTTCACAGGTAACAATTCCTTCCCAATATCCCACCTATCCCTGCCCTCTGGCAGTGGGAAGCCATTCCCTGTGTGCTGTCCCTCCACCCCTTATCCGCAGTCCCTCTCCAGTTCTCCTGGAGCCCCTTTAGGCCCTGGAAGGGGCTCTGAGCTCCTCCCGGAACCTTCCCTTCTCCAGGTGAGCACCCCCACCTCTCCCAGCCTGGCTCCAGAGCAGAAGGGCTCCAGCTGTCCCAGCATTTCCCTGCAACTCCCTTCTCCTGAGGCTCCAGAGCAGCACCAGGGGCAAGGCTGGAAGCCTCAGTACCGCTACTCACCCTTATGGCTGAACCGACAGACACATAATACAGAAACATAAATACACACACATTCATATATGTATATGGGGCAATGCAGCCTAGAGCAGGACGAGGGTGGCCCCGCCGGCTGACCGGGTGGCGAAGGCAGGGGGCAGAAGACGGGGACAAGGGAAAAGGAAGGGGAACGGGGAAGAGAAGGGGAAGAGACTGGGCACGTGAAGGGACCGGGACTCACCGGGGCCGCTCCGGCTCCGGCGCCGCCGCCACCTCCTCCTCCTCCTCCTGCCCCCTTCGCCTCCTCCCGCCGCTTCCGGTCGCGCGGCGGTGACGCAACTTCCGGTTCCCAGAGCGCGCGCGCGGCCGGCGGGTAGTGTAGCCCCCTCCCGCATGGCCACGTGATACGATGTCACGTGACAGCGCGGAGTCACGTGGGCGCCGTGGGCGCCGTTATGGCGGGCGGCCACCGAGGCGTCGCGGCCTCTCTACAGCACCGAGCTCTGGCGGCACCCGCCCGATTCGGATCCCGACCCGGCTCCCCGGTGGCCCGAGGGGAAGCTGTGGGCACCTGTGCCAATACCTCACCACCCTCCTGGGCAGAGAAGCCGTGGCTGCCCCTGGATCCCTGGAAGTGGCCGAGGCCAGGTTGGACGGGGCTTGGAGCAGCCTGGGATAATGGAAGGTGTCCCTGCCCCTGGCCGGGGGTTGGATTCGATGGTGCTTGAGGTCCCTTCCAACCCGAACCATCCTGTGGCTCTGTGAGTCTGTGGTTACAGGACACCCTTTTGGCTGCAGGGTACCTGCACACCCAGGGATGTCCTTTTTGTGTCCCCAGAGAGGCACCAGCCCCTCGCTGGTGTGGTTGCGGTCGTGAGTGGGGTGTGTGGGAGGCCCTTGTCTGAGCTGACACCCATCACTGCAGCTGTCCCAGGAGAATGGGGGCATTCAAATGACTCTGGACCTGTGGAGGTCTATCCTGAGCCCTTGTTCCAGCAGGGCCACCCACAGCCCGTTGGCCGGGGCTGTGGCCACACACATTTTGAGTATTTCCACTAATCACGGCTCCACTGTTCTCAGAAATCTTTCTCTTGTCCACTGCAGGCTTTCAGCACTGGGAAACAGAAATTAAATATTGCCTTAAGCCTTACTTAGTTCTTGTGTTCCCTCCTAATATTTCTACCAGGTAGAATTCCTGTCCACCTCTTCTTTTGGTCCCCTGGCAAGTGAGGAAGTCCCATTTTCAGGAGGCCACGGGGCTTTGGAGGAAAGCCGCGCTGGCTGATGGCACCTCAGGCTTTAAACCTGGGGGAACTCGTGGAATCCCTCTCACTTTGCCCTGGGAGGCACCAGCTTTGTCACCAGAGGGCAGGAGATCTCTCCAGTAAAGCTGCCGTCGGGAAGAGTGCTGGAATTGCTGAGTTTTAAAGAGAAACAACGTTTATCTGTTCTTTTTAGTGATGCTGACCGAGCATTTGGGTGGGGTGCATTGGAGTGAAAACCTGTAGGGGGTTTTGGACGTGGTGTTTCCTCCCTGGCTGTGAGGGAAGGTGGATGGACCTCGGCCTGGGGGGCTGCATCCAAATCCTCTCCCCAAACTTCTGAGATCCAGCAAAAATTGGATGCATTTGGAGTGTTTTCCACCCCTTCGTGGAAACGTGGCTACGTGCTGGGGAAATCAGGGAGCCCCCAGAAATGCTCCAGTGGGGGACGTGTCTGTTCCAAGTGAGGGAGGGAAGGGGAATTGCCTTCCCACCACTGCAGCTGGATTGGAGGGTGCTGGTACATCCAGGGTGGAGCTTTCCCCTCAGTTCCCCCGCCCAGCTGTGGATCCATCCCCAAAATCCCTTCGGTTCTCACCCTCCTCCCACCTGCAACACAACCAAACAAGCCACGCAGTCCTGTTTTTAAAACGGGGCCTTTCTCCATTTTATTTTGCCCAATAAAAATCCTTCACAGTCAGGTCGAGAGAGGAGAGTTGGAGATACGTATACATATAGATCTGCATGTCTATTTATATATATACATACCTCTGTACAGATATATTTATATATTCACTGTAGAAAATGGCAAAGGCAGTAGCTCTTCACATCTGGATAACCCAATGGGAACATACAACAGACCAGCAGGGAATTGGGAAGTGCGGTGGAGTTTTAACTAGAACTTCCAAAATGGATACACCTTTGCTGTACAAAAATCCCAGAATGCTGTGTTACCTCTTTTTTTCCTTCTTTTTTTTTTTTTTT
>WEKY01057643.1:322656-361575 GCA_013390045.1 Picathartes gymnocephalus | reverse complement strand
TTTTTTTTTTTTTTTTGGTTCTTGTCTTTAAACACACTTAACCCGAGGCAAAGGCAAGACAATGGGGTTTGGAAGTGACCAAGTGGACAGGAGAGACACCTGACTCTATGGAGTTCTTTTTTAAATAATTTTTTTTAAGTATATATATATATATTTATATATATATAATTTTTAAATTTTTTTTNGCAAAGTCTTGTTTAAACTCAGTTCGGAGAACCAGCAACAGTCGACGCAGAAACAGAACAGTAACGGAGTCGAGTTCAGAACACTTCTGGTTTGAATTCACAGTCAGAGGAGAGAGAGAGAGAGAGGGAAAAAGAGACAGAGAGAGAAAGACACCGAGGCATCAGGAAACAAGGGAAGAAAGCACAAGGCTGGGATTGAATTTACACTCGGGGAGGTCCGGAATGGGACGAGGGGTCTCACGCAGGAGGTCCTGCAGAGGGGCACGGCCCGGCGCCGGCAGAGCTCCTGTTATTGCTGGTGAAGTGGCACAGCAGCCTCGCCCACCCTGCCCTCGTCCCCGCGGGGAGCTGGGCTCTGGGGGGACAGCGATGGATCTGCTGGAGAACGGACGACTCGGCGACGTGCATGGGTTTGGGGCGAGGAGAACCCTCCCCAGCGTGGTGCCCGGAGCGAGGCCAAGGCCAGCGCGGCTCCTCTGGGCTCACAGCGATTACCAGGTCCCGGAGAGTGCAAATGAAGACACCTTGGAGGGGCCCCGGCCCCGGGCTGGGCTCTGCGGGGACACGGCTGCCTGGGAAGGGACTGCATAGACACATTGGCCGGGTGTGCAGCATTGGGTGGTGCTGGAGCTCTGCCCACACGTGTTCTGTTCCTTTCAGTCATGGGAAAGGGGGAAAAGGGGGCTTCTCCTCTGAGCCTGGCTCTCAGGAATGGCAGAGCCACAGTGTCCCACTGGTTGTCACTGAACGTGACTCCGTGAGCTCAGACACCCTGGTGGCTCCCACATGGAGAGGACCTGCTGCAGGGACCCAATGACAGCCATGGGATGGGCACCAGGAGGGGATGGGTCACACCTCCAGGGTGTCCAGGCCTGCTGGATGTGGGAAGCTTTGGGCTCCCTGGATAAATGGGGGCACCAGGCTCAGACCACGGTGGTTATTTAGAGCCGGACTGGACCTTGCATCCCTTCCCAAAGGAATTGAGGCCAGGGCTGGAGCTGTGAAGGGATTCACAGAAATGTTGGCTTGCCTGCAAGTGTCAGAGTTGGGAAGAGTACCTTTAAAAGCTCCCTGGAAAAACCTATTGCTTTTGGGACAGAAAGCAGAGACTTCCTGCTGGAGAAACAGATGTGTGACAGAGCTGTGGAGACACAGCCTGGTCCCAGGCTCCAGACCTGACACGATCCCCGTCGTTGGGAGAACCAGGGAGGAGGATTATCCTGAAAATGCAGGAGCTTGGTGCTGATGGCAGTTGCACTGAGAGCGTGGAAATCCCATTGGGAAGCCAACATCTGCAAACAGCTGGATGTGATCGCAATCCCTCGATGTGGGGTCCTGCATGCCCCTAAGGACCTCACAGACCTCTCAGATCCCTGTTTTTCAGCAGGGTAGAAGGACCAGGGAGTCCCAGAGCTGGATGGTGATGGTGTGAATCCCTGTGCAGTGATCCCATGGGACTGCAGGCCATGGGAATGTCCTTCAGCAGGAAGCCAGGTTGTCCTTAGAGCTAAAGCAGGGCTGATGGAGCTGCCGTGGGAATGTCAGAGAGGAAGAATCAGTGTTCTGGAAAGCTCCTCAGAGCAGGGTTGGGATAACCCACTCTCAGTGGGGTCTGTAGCTGCAGCTTGTCCAGAAGTACCTGGGAGAGCACTGGGAGAGGCACTGGCTGCTCCAGTGGGATGGGGATGATCTAAAAGGAGTCAGGAGAGCCTGGAGAGCTGGAGCAGAGGACCAGCAGGGCACAGGCAACACATGAACAGATCTTTAGCAAGGAGTCTTGGTGAACAGTAACTTATAAAGGGGTTTCAATGCTTAAACTGAAGGTTTGGGTTAAATTAACCATGAGTGGGCTCTCTCCCATCCCAGGAATGGTGTGGAAAAGGCTGAGCACAGCTGGGGAGCAGAGGCATACTGAGAGGCATCTGCCCAAGGCCCAGACCCACCTGCAGGAGCACAGATCTCCCACTGGCCTCCTGCCAGGTCCAGGAGCCTTCATGGAGCAAAGCTGGGCGGAGATCCTTTCAGCACCCTAAGCATGAGAAGAGATGAACATGCTGCCTTCACCTTGGAATTTGGTTCCTTGGTAAGGAGGGTGCCCTGGGGTGAGCTGGGGAGAAGACACCAAGGGGGCAGCCAGCAGGACCACCAGCTCTCAAGATGCTCATTTTCCTGGACGATTCCCACTGAGCCAGAACAATTGTCTGGACCCTGTAGTGGTGTCTGCTGCTAAACTGGAGGAGACCTATTGCTCTGAAGACGAGAGGCATGAAGTTGCCTGAAGACAAGAGGATCTGTCCAACTCCTAGGGACATCCCCTGGCCCACATTCTCCACGGGGAATGTGTGGAGCTCGTTGGTATGGCTGTGGAGGATACTGGTGTCACCAACTGGGGACAATCACCTCACCCAGGAACTCCTTTCTATCCTGTCCTACCTCACACAGGAAAGGCCCTTATGGACCTGCAAACATTGCCAGGTGGGACACAGGGAAATCATCTCCCCCGCCAGCTCTCATTCCCCTTTTCCAGCCCACACCAGCCTCATCTCTCTGCAGGAAAGCTGGGACACAGCTCCAAGCATGCAGCCCAGTGCTCTCTGGAGATCTTTGGTCATGTTGCTCGTGAGCTCACTGCCTTGAGCGAACTGTAAGTGCCACTGCAAGGGGCAGGAGGGGAGCAGGATGGTCCTTTCCATGGGCAGAGCTCAGGGGGACACTTCTGGGAGCCACTGTCTGCATGGAGCCTGGTGGTGACACCAGACAGGCAGAGGGGACTTCACCCTCAACCAGGGGGCAATTGCAAACCTGGCTTAGGGTGACAGCAAGCATCAAAGCAGGCAGAGTGACACCAGGCTGAGCTAATCCCACGTGGATTGCTTTCCTGGGAGGTGCTGAATGCCTGATTCCCACTGCAGCCAGGCACAGGTCGGTGTGCTGAGCACCCTGTGTGCAGCGCTCAGCGCTCGGCCCCGCTCGCCAACAGAGAAGCCACAGAGCCTTCTTGTCTCCATTTAATCATCAACATACAGAGCTGGGCTCTGATTTACATCCAAATACACTTCTCTCTGTACAACAGCTTAAGAGCAACAATTCCATTCCTCTCTGCAGCGTGGAAACCCGGAGGTGAGTGACCACCACCAGTGACAGCAGGACTGGGGCCACCGGGTGCCACCAGACAGTGGCAGGAGCTAAGTGGGGCTGTGTGAGGCACAACAACGTGCTCTGGTTGTGATGTTCACCCTGGGGCTGTGAGGGAAGTGCTGGAATCAGCCCAGCTGGGTGGCTGGGACAGTGGCAGCAGCCAGCCTTGGCATGGTGGTGGATCAAAGCAGCCCTGCTCACAGCAGAGTGAGACCTTCCCTAGCACCAGGATAGCCTGCCTTGCCCTCATCCTCATGGATGGAAGCTGCTGGAGCTGATCAGTGTCCTCTGTTTGCCATGTGGATGTGCCTGGAGCATGACTGCGCTCTGTACGTGGGGGTCCTGTGACACCAGAGCTGCTGCAGGACTCCCACCACAGGCCTGGCTCTCCCAAAAATCTTGGATCATATTGCCCAGCCGCATGTGTTGGGTATCCCAGAGCATCTCTAATGTCTGTAGACCCCATGTGTGGGCAACTGAGCTGAGACCCTCGTGGCCACAGCTTGTGGTGGTGGCTAGTGGCAAGTTAGAGAGGATTTTGGGGGCAGGACTTGGAGAGTGACACGTGAGCCTGGACTTCACACTGAGTTCCATTAACTCCAAGGTGGAGGAGACAGCTGAGGGATGGTCAAGCCCAAACTCTGGGTGCAGTTCCATGGGACAGGAACAATTCATCAGCCCTGCCTGCGCCTCCAAGCTGCCAGCCTCCTTGGCCATTCCCAGGATATGTCACCTAAATGCCAGCCTGCCACTCCTTGCCTGTCCTAATCCAGGGCTAGGACCCCAGAGCCTCAACAAAGCTTTTGATGGGAGATTTAATCAACTTGTGAAAGTGTTAAGATCTGGAAGGAGCCAGGTGAGCTCCCACCTGGGCACAAACAACAGGAATCCAGATATCCCACCCTCATTTTGCTCCGTCTCTGCTGAGCAAAGGGCTGGCACAGGGGACAGGACTTGATGGGGAGCAGCACATCCAGCTGTGAGGAAGAATCCTGAAGCACAGGAATCCTTTGTGGCAGTTTGGCTCCCAAAGCCATCTGCATTTTCTGTCACCACAGCACAGATAGGGTGGTTTCTGGGTGCTTGGGGGATCCTGGGAGAATCCCGAGAGAGGGAAAACCAGCAGCAGCAGCAGAGTGTCTTAGTGGGTGTCTGCAAGGCTCTGTCATCCAGGAATGGCCACAATCAAGGTCTCTCAGATTGTGGTTGAAACTCTGGATCGATGTGATGCAGTCATGAAAGTGGAGGGTGTGAGCCTGCCTTTCCTCCTCCAAGGTGAACAGTCTTCACAAGAACACCACACACCTGCTTTGGGAAGGAGGACAACATGGCCTTGTCTGATGTGAAAAGATGGCTGAGATGGTGCAAGACAGCAGATCTCCAACCCTGACGCTGTGGTATGTTTGACTCTGTCTGGAAGGCCTGGAGTATGACATGGAGGAAGCTCTGGGGTTTCCCTGGCCAGGTGCATGTGGATGTCTCCCTGGGCATGGCAAAGTCTGCTGTTGGTGGCACTGGCAGGCACCTTCTCAAGGCTCTCCTTCCTTGGTGGGGTGCACAGGCTGACATCCAAGAGTGCTGGAGCATCTTCAGGATTTGCAGTGGGACTCTTCCCACATCCATCAGGAGTCAGAAATGACCTAATCCCCTTTTTATGGCTGGTCCATGGAAGGCGCTTAGCCTGAGCTGCCCTGCTGTTTTCCATGAGTTGTCTTCCTCCAGCTCCAAAGACATGGGCAGAAGTGGTGGGAAAAGACAGGAATTGTCAACTGGAATCTTGAAATGCCCTGGTCTTGTTGCACTTTTCCATTTTCAGTGGCTCCAGGGATCTCTCACAGCCCCCACCAGCTCCTGGCCAGTGGCGCTGCCTGGTGATCTGGGCTAACTGCAGTCTCTACTCTTTGCTCAGTCTGGAGCTCAAAACAACGTTTGTTCTCAAATTGAAGGTCAGACATGGTTGTGAACAGGGGAGCTTTGGGGAGACAGAACATGGAAAATGTGCAGCTTCAGGGCTTTTGTTTGGAAGGTCTTCAGCCCCTCAGTGCCTCGAGGTTCTTCCTTGGTATCCGTATGAAATGTGATCTGGCCAAACTCGCCCTGGAGTCACCTCACAGACATTTCCAGATGTCCCAGTGCTAATTCTAACTTTTCTCTTCTAGCTGCTCCCCAGGGCAAAGAGACCAAATCCCCACTCCTGGTGATCCTTTGGCCAGTGCAAACTCGACTTTGCAGCATTTTTCTTCTCTTTACTGAGACTCGTGGTGAAAAATTGTCCATGACAGGAAGAACCGAGCTCGCTTTGCCCACGTTTTCAAGCAGAATGCCGGGTTTTGCTGCCTTGGTGACTGTGCATGTAGGATTTGGTTTATTATTCTGCCAGGGTGCAAGCACTTGCGTGATCTTAAGCATTTTCCCCTCGTATGACTTCCTTCATGCTCAGAGTTAGTAGCTGAGTATTTTCTTGAGCTAGGCCTGCGTTATGTCCATCCCTGGAGCATGGGATGCCCCGTGGGATGGCTGTGGGTGCTGTTTGGAACGGCTGTACTGAAGGCTGATCATTGCAATCCAGCTGTGATGCTGCTGTGCCCCCCCGCAACTCCTGAGTGAGGCTCGAGTGCCGTTTTTAAGCAGACCCTGGACCAAGAGAGTGCACCAAGGTATCACTCGTTTGGGGACAGGGTGGCACATTTGCCCACTTTTGGGGCAGATTGCTAAAGCTTCAGTTTGCATAAACATCCCATGGGTTTGGAGGCTTCCCAAAACCTCAGTTCTATTGACTTTGGGAAGTTAGAGAGCTCTTGGGAAGGGAAACTAGCTTGGATTTCCAAGCTTTTTTCTTGCTGTAGCCAGCTTGGGTATAGAGAGGGAGTAAGGGGACCAAGGCAGAGGTGGGAGGGTATTTCTGCTCCCAGGGTTGGTCACAACCTAGGAGAGGAGTGGAACTGCAGGAGTAAACCACAAGGAAGTGAAAACGCAGCATAAGTTAAGCTCTGCTGAGCCTCCAGAGAGGCTCCTGCTGGGACATCATTCCTTGTTGGCTTCTGTTACCAAGACAGGCTCATCCTGCTCCTCAAGGATGTCCTGACCTCTTGCAACCAGGGCAAGAGGGAGTCGTGTGGTAGAGATATGTCTGGTTTCACTGAAGTCAGTGGCCAAGCTCGCACTGACTTCACTAAGACCACCGTCTAGACAGGATACTTGATGCAGAACACTTGAGTTTGCTCATGATCCCGAGAGCTTTGCTCCATTAGCCAATGTGGCTAAAAACATCCTGGAAAAAAAAACCCCAAAAAACAACAAACCTGCCACTTTTAACTGTTTTGCTGCGCTTAAATGCTTGGAAAACCAAAGGAACCAAATACAACCCTCCAAAACAACCAACCAAAGAAGGGTGAATTGTAGGAGAGGGGGTGGCAGCCTCTAGCAAAGTAACAGTCAGGGCAGATTACAAAAGAGCCAATTGACCCTCACCAGCTGTACTAGGAAAAAACCCAGACGAGATGTCGCATTATCGATAGAAAACCAACGCACATCCACAGTTATTTTACCTACAGAGCACAGAAGTGGAGAGTAAGGGTGATGGAGCCTGGTGGGAGTACGCTCACACCGCTCCGGTGGGAGCGCATTATCCTTCGGAAGATCACTGGCTTGAGTAGGTAGTACATGCACAGCAATAAAAAATTCCGTTGTGTCGCCTCGGTCCCTCCTCAGATCTCGGTGGACTCTATTCGCTCAAGTCTGGAGGGAGTCCATGTCTTCTTCTCCTCGGTGTGCGGGGGACTGGTGGCCTTTGTGTTCATCTCGTTGACCTTGTGCTCCAGGAGCTGGTTCTTCTGGTACATCTCCACGTAGTTCAGCTGCAGCTGCTTCTGGTACTTGATGACTTTTTCCTTCTCCTCCTGCCACGTGCGTCGCTCCTCCTCGAAGTCCATCACCTGCTGCTCACGCTGCTGCCGCTCCAGCTTCAGCTCTGTCTGGAGCCGCTCCACCTCCCTCCGCAGGGTGTTCACGCTGTCCTCGCTCTGCCGCTGCATCTTGGCCTCGTCGCTCTCACAGGCCAGTGGGTCCCGCAGCTTCTCCCCGAGGTCCCCCCCGAAAGGCGCCGCAGGTGCCATGCTGGCAAGTGTCCGCTTCAGGCCGGAGACTTCCAGCTCACAGTGGTTCAGTTTTTCCCTCAGCACCTGGACCTCGCTCATCTTCCGCTGCAGCTCGCTCTCGCAGATCTCCAGGTTGACGCTCTTGGAGCTGTAGGAGTCCTTCAGGGTGAGGATCTGCTCCTCTTTCTCCCGTAGGAAGTTCTTACCTTCCTTGAGCTGTGACCGCAGTCCCACGATCTCGTTGAGCTTCTGGGAGACGTCGGCTTGGGAGTCCTTCAGCTGCTGCTTGAGCAGGGAGATCTCACCTGCCTTCTGGCACACCTGTGGGGAGAGCACCTGTGAGGCTGGCGGATGGCAGCGAGGAGCTCTGCACTGCCCGTGAAATGACCCTGCTCAAGGACCCAGCCTTCACCAGGACCCAGACCATGCCACAGACCTCGAGGTTGTCCCCACCTCTGTGTTTTTCCTTGACTCTCAGGGATCTGATGCTGTTCCCAGCTGGAGTTGCCCAAACACCAAGCCCAGTGCTGCGGTCCCCACCAACGATGCTTCCTTCCTGCCTTCATCTTACTCACCCACCCACAAACCCACAGTGCTCAATCCCAAACCTTCTCAGCAGGAGTTTTCCCACTGACCTCAGTGGCATCTAGACCTTGAACAAGTCTGAGACAGAAGCATCTCAGACCCAGAGATCACCCGGGTTCTCCCCAAGCACTGGGAGCATTGGACAGGAGGCAGATAAGTAGATTTTACCTTCTCATCCTATGATGCCTTCCTTCCCAAAGACTCCTAGAGAAACCTGGAAGTGCTCAAAGCTTGGAGCAGCCTGGTTTAGTGGAAGGTGTCCCTGCCCGTGGCAGGAACGTGCAACTGGATGGGCTTTAAGGTCCCTTAAAAGACCGGGGCAGAACTGCTGACCAAAGGAGGGACAATGCAGTCTGCTCATTCTGGGATGTATCTTGCAGAGGTTTCACAACAAGCCTCTAATAAGCTCTGCTGAACATTTGCAAATGGGACATTTCAGAGCCTAATTAATCCCAGCTTCATTGACTTTCCATCAGGATTAGCAGAATAAGGTCTTCTTGATTCTAGAGCTACATTTTGCCTCTGCACTCTTAATAAATTTAAAGTTTCTAGCCTGTGCATGGAAGGATTAAAATTCTTCACAGGATCAAGCTGAAAAAAAGGTATGTTAGCACTGGCTATACAAACAGACCTTGATAAAATGTTCTAAAAATAGAAACAGTAGGAAAAAGTTATGTAGGACTCAACAGGAGAACTAGAAGGAAGAATTTGCCTTTCAGTCTTTTAAGAGAGATATAAACTTATTAACAACAGAAAACAGTGTGTTACAATGGAAAGCATGAAGTAGACATGGCTATCGATGTCATTCTTAGCTCAGTTGCTTTTATATCTTCAATTAAAAAACAAATATCTGAAAAGCAGTTTCAAGGTTTGCCCAAATGCAAATGGTAAAAGAATTTAATTAAAATAGACTTAAGCCCATTTTTGGCAGGCACAAGTACCTGAGTGGAAAGACCTGTGTTCCCTGAAACTGGATTTGAATGTCACAACTTGGTGTGACCAGACTGTGAAGTCAAATTATTAACCACCACAGCAGGTTGTGCACAAAAAGTTGTGTTTATTTTAGCTGAATTGAAATCAACAAGCCTGGGACTCAGACAAATGAGGTGACCTGTTACCTGGAGGCCACCAACCCATGGCTGTTACCTGTGGGCTCCACTGAGGGCACGTGGGAGCTACTTTGGGTCACCAGACCCCACAACGGAAACCTCACTCAAGGTCTGTTACAACAACGCTCTTACCTCCCACTTGGTCTCTTCAATCTTCGGGAGAAACTCAGCCTGCTCCTTCTTGAAAGCCACAAATTTCTTCTCTAGCTCCTCTCGTTGCTGGAGGAGTTGTCCCATGTCATCCTGGAGTTTTTTTTTCTCCTGCTGGAGCTTGAAGATTTGGAGCTGCAGAGCCTGCTGAGCCCTCTGTGCCTTTTTGGAGACCTGCTGCAGCTTATTGGCATAGTTCTGCCTCAGGTCCTCCATTTCCCTCTCCCAGATCTTCTGCTTCTCCTCGAACACCTGGAAGATGGCTGCCTCGCTCTTGTCCAAGTTCCTCCTCATCTGCAGCACCTCCTGCTCCTTCTCCCACAGCCGGTCCTCCAGGTCCTGGATGATGTCATCAGTGGAGGGCGAGTGGAAAGGCATCGTTTCATTGAGATGGTTCAGTCTGTTGAAGGACGAGGTGCTCTTGCTGGAGGACCGCCCGCTGTCTGAGGTAGATATCCCGTTGTATCCCACGATGTTCTTCTCCACGTAGGTGGTCCCAATGCGGTTGATGTGGCTGGTGGAGGCGCTCATCGGGCCCACGTGCTGGCTGTAGCCCGTGCCGTAGGTGGGCAGGCTCGTTAGCGAGTTCCGGCCCGAATCCGAGAGCCCCCCGCCTTGGTTTGTAGTCCTGTTAAGGCTGCTCTTGTCGAGTCCACCCTTGGGTGCGGACGGGCTATTGCTGTTGGCATGGTTCAAGCTCTTTCTGTTCTCTGCCATCCCGTTGCTCTGCGGCGGGCAGAGGTTCTGCATGGAATGGAAGTTTTTAGGAACTACTGGTTTAAAGGCTGAGGGTCTAACTAAGGGCTCATTGCTCTGCAAAAAGGAAAAAGGACCATGCATCAAACACAGCAGGAGGCTCGGTAACAACACACAAAAGAGACACATCGGCACACGGTGGGGCGGATGCAGCTTGGGATGGCTCCTCATCCCACCTCGTTACACCCTGGACCATTTGGGGTTGTACATGAGGGACCTGTGGACACTTATAGGGCAACACTTTGCCTTCCCTTGCCCAAGCTGGAAGGAAACCATCTTGACTTACCCCAAACCTGCGTGATTTGCCCCTAGAACGCTCCTTGGGTTCTCTTAGTGCTCTTTACAAGGAGAGCTGCCCCTTGCCTACCAGACCTGACCAAAATAACTCTAATTTTTGCTGACTGTATTTCTAGCCTTGAGGTTGCATTGCCCTTTTGCTGAAAGCTGAATTGAACCCTTGAATTAGCAGCCCTTTTGCCCCAGGAGCATCACATATCCCACCTGCCAGCAGTGACCTGTGCCTGTTGTGACCTTGTGTCCTGCTTATCCTCAGACAGGAGCAGGTGGGAGCTGTGACCCCAGCAGTGACAGCAGGCAAGGAACATGCTGGAGCTGCTCTTCATTTGAAATTTGTGATTTCTGTGGGCCTAAGCAATGCTGGGGGACAATGCACCACAGCTGTAAGGGATTTAGAAATGATTGTAAAGTCTTCCGCACTCCTCACCCCATCAAAGCACCATTAGAAACAAAATTTTCCTCAAAATGGGATTGAGTCTCCCCTACTGCAGGTTGGATTTTATGTGAAAATTAAACTGAAGCAAGCAACAGTGTTTCGAAAATGCCTTTCAGGAGAAACAGAATAAGCCCCAGTGAACAGGTTGGAGACCAAGTGTGAGACTGAGATGGACTGCAGGGGCTATTGGATTAACAACCTAGGAGAAAAGGCCACCAAACACTGCAGAAATAATGCTGGACACAAATTATGGAAGTCACTGGAGCAGAGCAGCAGGCTACATAAAACACTGCTGGCTCTGGGGCTCTGCTCCTCCAGGCCTGGGAGATTTTGCTCCCTGAAGCCAATGTGAGCCACAAGGGCTGGGCTGGACTGGGCTGGGCTGGGAGATAACATTTACAGGGGTAGCTGCCAAGCCTTTTCACCTTGTCCCTCGCAAGGGGCACTGGGATTCCGAACAGGTGCTCGTGGCTGCTTTCAAGTAACAGCTTTAGGTGGCAGTGGGTGGTCGGAAACTGCCTATAAAAGGCACAAAACACACAAAACAAGAGTGGGACTCTGGTGCTGGACCTGCTGAAACAGGAGCCAACTCCAGCTCCCTCCCCATCCTTCAGGGAGGTAGTCACAGCATCTCAGGGAAATTGGAATAGCCAGTGACTTAAATACAGCTGTATGTGGAAAACTTGTGGTCATGCTTTTGGGTTCCTCGAGAACTAACAAGCCCCCTGAAAGCCATAAGAATTATATCATCTCTACATAAAAATACTGTACAAAGTAAGAGTGAGACCATCAGGATTGCACCGTTGCCCAAGGCCTCCTGGTCTGTGCTTCCAGAGATGAGCCACGGCCACCCAGCTGCTCCAGGAGGTTCTCACCTGGTCTAGTTTGCCGGAGATTGGCAAAATCTTTGGTGGGTTACCGGGCTCTCGGTACTGTGGGGGTGGCGGCACGTTCTTCTCGTTGTTGGTGGTCACGTTGCCGCAGATGTCCATCTTCACCTTCTCGCTCTTGCGCAGGTCACCGTTGATGTAGAGGGAGTTGGAGACTTTCTCCGACTTGTAGGTCTTCTCCTCGCCGGAGTAGCGGTTGGAGATCTCCCGCGCGGAGTAGCCATTGCGGGGCCCCTCGGTCTGCCGGCCGCTGCTCTGCGTCCGGGTGCCCACGCTCTTCATGGCGAACTCCTGGTCGTTGGCCACGCCACTGCCCACGCTCCCCATGGCGCTCTTGGGGATGGTCTGGGAGTAGCGGGGGGCGAAGCCGTGGAAGCTCTCCGGGCTGGGGTAGGCCGGGTCACTGAGGACGGGCAGCGTCTCTAGCGTGGCCATGGCAGCGTAGGGGTGAGGTGGAGGCACAGCTCAGTGGCACTGCGGCAAGGAGGAAAAAGTGTTGTTAAAGAGATGCCTTTTGTCTGCTGTGCCTTTGGCAGATCGAAATCGTGTCTCAGTGATGGGATTCTTCCCCTCTCTGGGACTCCCAGGTCCCTTGGAGGAGCAGCATTCCCCAAATCCCACCCACTGTTATCAAAAAGAGCTCCTAATCTTCTCAATCCAGGGGTTGTGGTTCCCAGGGGAGTGAGTTGCATGGATTTTAGTAGGCACAGCTCTATGGCATCAGTGAGACACAACGATTTGCTGTGCCCAGGCTTGAATTATTTCTGTCACTTTTCCCAGGTTTGAACAAGTCTGTGTTCCCTTGGGGATGGAAGGTCTCCATCCCCGGTCCTGCCTCATATAAGAACTCTCTCCAGGACATGTCTTGGGGATGACATCACAGGGTTTAAGCAACACAGTTCCCATCTCTTCTTTGGGATTGTTGCTCGCCTGACGTTGAGCTTTTAAAAAGATGCTTTTGTCCAGGTGTCATCCTAAATTTTCTTTTAAATCTTCATTCCCCTTCTCCATTTGATTCTTACTTAGGCTGTGCCTTGGGTTGGCCAAAACTAGGCCATGGGACATGGATAACATGCAAATAATGGTTTCAAAAGTTGTCTTTGACTGGGGTTGTCCTGGGACCAGTTATCCTTGGGACCAATTCTCACATGTCTAGATGTTCTTCATCAGCTTTTACACAAAGGTGTAAAATCTTATTTAAGGAAATAAAAGACCCACAACAACTTTTTTTTTTGTTACCTCATTGAATAATGGAGAATTTGAACCTGTATCAGCCAAGGATCTCGTTACCTGAAGGGAAGGAGAAAGTGCATTGCAAATTTTCAGTGACTGAACCAAAGCTGGAGGAGCAGGGTCAGTGGCTCGTGGACAGCTGTGGACACTCAGATGACCAGCGTCCACCCAGCCCTCCAGAGTTCATTGACTCGGTCCCCATGCTTTTCTTTTTTCTCAGGCACCCTCAGTTCCAGGTTTTCCCGGATAAACCATCCTGGCAGTGCGGGGACTAAAGCAGGACTTAAGGGCAGCAGAAGGTGCACGTTTCCCCGTGGATGGGATAAAAATAGTGATGCCCCTTGGAGAAAGGTTCAGGGATGGCAGAGGTCAGGTAGGACCAGCAGGAAGGAAAGATGGAGAAAATCCCTGTTTCAGTGGGGTTTTCCCTCTCCTTGGGGTAGGGATGTTCATTCAGCCCTCCCTGAGTAAAGCAGGAGAGCTGAATTTATTTCCCTGGAGAGCAAGCTGAGGTCTGGAGCTCAGCTCCCATGTGGAGTCTCACAGGGCCTTGCTATTTGCACTAATAATGGAATGGAAAAAGAATTTAAAAAGGTTATAGCAGTGTCTGTGCTGCTCAACTTTGCTTTTATTAAACTGCATTTCTGGATGTTTCTCCTCCCCCTTTCCCAGCATCCTGCCCTGTCCAAAGCCCGAATGGCAGATGTGGCAGCTGCTGTGCCAGAGGGAGAGGACACAGAGCTGCTGAGATGGGATTTAAGGTCCCTTCCAACCCAACCCATTCTGGGATTTGATGAAGCAACGAGCATTAAACGAACACTTTGCAGTCCCTGCTAAGGACACCCTGCAGTCTGCACCTCTGTCCCCAGCAGATGATCTCATGTCATTCCCTGGTGAAAGTCTAAAGACCAGGCAGTAAAGGAGGGTCACATGAGCACGTGTGGGGATCCACAACAACCGAAACACGAGTGTTTATTGGTCATAGGCGATGAAACCTCTGCCAGCAGCAAGAAGTGGCAGAGTCTGGTCACGTATCGGGCGTGTGGCATTGGGACACGTGTTCCTCCAGTGCTCTGAGCAGCACTCACAGGCTCATGACCCTGTCACACCCTAAAGACACTTCCCAAACAACATCATCACTGCCAGTTCACGAGTGCACAATGCTCAGGGGTTAATCCAGGTGCTTGCTGAGCACCTGGGGACTTGGCTGGGGTGTGGAGTGGTGAGGAAGGATGGAGAACACCCACCTGAAACCACACTCAACCTTTGGATTTTACGAGTCAAGGGAAGACATTTTGTCCTGCTAATTTAGGAATAACCTGCTTTTCAGTAACTTTGGGAATCTTTATAGGCTGTGACTTCTTTTTATGGGACACTAGGCACCACGGGAGGGATGTGCTGGAAGCTCTCAGTTCCAGAAAAGGAAGTGGCATTGTCTCCTTGCAGTGCTCCCCAGCCAGCAAGGGAGAAATCCAGGTTACTTTTCCCTCACTGGGTAAATTTCATGGTGACATTTGCACATTTACATTGACTCTCTGAGGGCAGGATGAGGTCATTGGAAAGTTTGATCCTTCCAAAAGGAAAAAAAAAAAAAAAAGAGGCCAACACAACAACAAGCATCTTCTTTTAACTGGGAATCATCCAAGAAAATGTTCTGGAAAAAACCTTGTTCTTAGCTTATGTTTACTGCAAACCCGGGATCTGATAAACAGAGCATACAGACAAGTGTTACAAATAGGTTATTAAGGAGATTCCAGAAGTGCCAACAGATCCCTGACGGTACAGCTCTGTTTGCCAAAAAGGGCCGTTTTTCTTCTGAGAACACCCCTTGGGTTTGTATCTTCTGGCCTGCTCCACTTCCTGGTCAGGTTTTACATTGGTTGTTCCTCAGCTGAACTGTGAAATCAAATTTTGAGCACAGGAATAGCTTTGCCACGCTCCAGCACAGAGCAGGAGAGTCTTTTTTTCTCCTTCCAGGTTTGGAGGAGTGTGACTGAAAACTTCCCCAGGACATTTCTTGTCTTTAAATCACATAATCTCTGGGGCAAGAGGACAAGAGGGAATGGCTTCAAACTGTCAGGGCAGGGTTAGATGGGATACTGGGAAGAGATTCTTGACTGAGGGTGGGGAGGCCCTGGCACAGGGTGCCCAGAGAAGCTGTGGCTGTTCCTGGATCCCTGGAAGTGTCCAAGGCGAGGCTGGACGGGGCCTGGAGCAACCTGGAATTGTGGAAGGTGTCCCCACCCATGGCATGGGGTTGGAACTGGATGAACTTTAAGGTCCCTTCCAACCCAAACTATTCCATGAGTCCATGATAACTGCCTCCCTGCCGTGGGAACATGAACTAAAAGCGGGTGAGTCCCACGGGTGCTGAGCCTGTCCATGAGCACAGGGAGGCTGAGGGAAGCCAGGTGGTTTGCCTTTACCAGCATTTCATTCCCGAGTCCATCCTTTAGAAGGAAGGAAGAGTCACCCTCGAGCATGGCTGGGCTTGGAAGAGACTCCCAAACCACCTCAGAGGGACAAAAGTGTCCCCGTGGTTACAGTGAGAACCCAGGTGACTTCCT
Organism: Picathartes gymnocephalus; assembly: GCA_013390045.1. Lineage (NCBI taxonomy): Eukaryota > Metazoa > Chordata > Aves > Passeriformes > Picathartidae > Picathartes > Picathartes gymnocephalus. The sequence goes on along the minus strand of WEKY01057643.1, from coordinate 346,132 downwards.
GCAGACACAAAGGAGAAGAAAACCCTTTCAAGACAAACACTGAGCTGAGGTCCCATTTCCCAGAATTCCTGTGTTAATAAAAGCTAAAAAAAGTTTTCTTTGTCTGCCTGGATTGACTCAATCCAGGGCAGCATCTCCATAGGAAAGGTGCCATATCTCATTGGTACAGTCAGCCTTCTCTGGCCAGGGACACTGGGAATCCACACACTCCACATTGCACCACCTCCCCATCCCATGCAACTGCAGTGGCCTCTTGGCTTTTCCTGCAGCAGCCTCGCCTCAGAGACAGCAATATTTTGATGCCTGATGCAGAAAATCTGGGGTGAAATGTCCTTTTGCTCAGCTCTGGTGGGCAAACTCTGCATGTCCACCTCTTACCACGGTTTCCTGCTGTGCTCCAGGACACTCCCTAGATGTTACTGTAAATACAGTAATCCGTAAAATAACAACTCTGTCTTTGCACTTGCGCTACCCAAACAATTCAGTGAATGCCTACCAGTGAAAAAGAAGAAAAATTGCTCTGAGATAAGCAGCTGAATGGTAAACTAAGACTAAACGATGGAGGCCTGGCTCTGTTTCTGCCTGAGGAGGTTAATTGTTAACACTCTCCTAACAAAGACAGACATACCTGGGCACTGTGCCGCGGGGAGAAGGGAATCAATCATCAGTCTTGGGCACGGAGAGCTCCAGCAAAGAGCCCCAGAGCAAGGCGGGGCCTTGGCACACGCACCATCCCAGGCATGTGGTGCTGGCAGCACGGGCAGCAAAGGCATCTGAAGGTCAAAAAATTCCTATCCTTGCCAACTGCAGTAACAGGTGTGCCCCTGACCTTCATTAGTCAGGTTTGTTTGCGTCGGCTTTAACGAGTGAGCAATTACTGACACCATAAACCCGTGCTCTGTTGTGTCGTTGTTTTCATGGGGGTAGGGCCTACACCTGCCCCGTGTTTAGGGCTCGGGTTGGCTGTGCCTGTTTGTTGGCAGCACTGCCAAGGGGTTGGTTTGGCTGGACGAGGAAAAGTCAACACGTCCTGGGGTGGTGGAACAGGTTAGAAAGGGTGGAAAAAGAATGGCTGTGATAATTTCAGCTGCTTACAGGAATATACACAGTTGTAGTTATATAGCTTAGCAGTGAAGACCCTGTAGAGAGCAAAATCACCTGTGTCCAGTGAGCCGTTAACAAGCCCTGGTGAAAAACCATCACTGAAACCCAAGACTTGCAATTGCACCCGTAGAATCATAGAATCACAGAATTATTCAGGTTGTAAAAACCCTTTAAGACCATGGGATCCAACCATTCCCTCAGCACTGACAAGGCCACCACTAACCCACGTCCCCAAGTGCCACATCCACATGGCTTTTAAATCCCTCCAGGGATGGGGACTCCACCATTGCCCTGGGCAGCTGTGCCAGGGCTGGACACCCTTTCTATGAAGAAATTTTCCATGAAAAAATTTTCCCAATATCCAGTCTCTCTCCTGTTTAGAGGCTGTTTCCTCTTGTCCTCTTAGTTTCAGGTGCAGGTTTCAGTCACATCCCTCTTCTTCTCTCTCACCTTTTCCTTGCACATTACGTCCCCCAAAAAGGCCACTCAGCTACTGCTCTGCCTCCTGTGTGTCACGTGCCACCTCCTTATGGCCATGCTGGACCCAAACCTGGCTGAGAGCTCCTCCACTGGGATTGATTCAAGAGGCAAGGACACCACAGCTCCCCTCCCACGTGTCTCCAGTGCCCCAGCACCTCCTGTTCTCCTACACCCTTCTCAAGTTGCTCAGTCTGAAGAGGGGAACAGAATGAGCTTTTCTTGTCTCTCACAGGCATTTTTTCCAGCCCTCAAGTAATTCTTGTGGCTCTTTTCTGCACCTCCTCCAACTTCTCTCCCCCCATCTTGGTTCGGTGGCTGCCAGGTTTTCCTCCACCGCTGGAATACGGCACGAACGCACTTGAACCTGTCTGCAAAATATGCAGATCTCGAGCTTTTTAACCACAAGCTTTTTCCACAACCAAAAGCCAAATGAAGTCAGAAGAACAACTCCTGTTCCTTCCCCAGGACACAGACCTCTCTTTCCCCATTTATCCCTGCACTGCAGCTCCTTTTCCCCCACTCAAGAGCTAAAAAGCAAACTCAGGAAGGCAGGCTGGAGGGTCAAGCAGTAGCAAGGTCTTGCAGCCACCCTCAGACACCTCTTGGGATATGGGGCTGCTGTGTATCTGCACATTTTCCATCCTTCTGTGCAAAGGATTTATGATTGGATTTACTTTTGGATACAATCCTGAGTAACGTGCCCTAGGGCACCCTGCTGGAGCAGGGAGGTTGAACTGCCCAGCATGGTAGTCCTGCCTAGGAACATCCAATCTGGGAAGGTGGGGACCATTCTGTCCCTCTGTGACCCCCCAGCTTTCCAAATACACCTGTCCCAGCACCTGAGAGCACTGAGGGGTCTGCAGCATCCTCTGGATAACTGGGCCCAGTTCAAAGCCCTCAGCCCTCCCAGTACAAACCCATTTCTGAGACAGGAGGATCACACTTTGCTTTTCTCTCCTGAAAACGTGGCAGCATCAGGAGGGGGTGGCAGGACTGGGGACAGGCAGGTCCCGGCTTTGGGGGCTGCGCTTCCTTGGGCTGCTGTGGGAAATAAAAGCGAGCCAGCTTAGAAACATTTCCTTTTCCTTTCCGGCTGCTAATGAGATAATTACAGCCTTTTGTATTCTGGGTAACTACTTTCTCATTATGGGGGCCGCATCAGCTATTTACATAATAAGCCTGAAACAAAAGAGATGAGTTGAAAAGACCCAGGCGGCTCTTCGAGGGAGCTCTTGTTGATCTGCCAAGGGACAGCCCGAAGGATGATGGATTCCTGCATCCCCAAAGCTCCTCTGGGCTGGAGTGGGTGGCAGCACTTGATTCAGGATGTCCCCAGCACAGGATGCTCCTCACTCCAAGCTCTGAGGGTCCCCAGGTCCTCAGAACCAGCCCTGTCTTAAACCACTCATTGCAATTCCCGATGCCAGAGGATTTGGGAGGGATGGCCACGAATCCAGACGCACGTCAAGGACAGTCCTGTCAGCATTTGTGGGGCTCACAGTGGCACCTGGGGACGAGTGCCACCAGCAGAGGATGTTTGGTACCAAATTGGCCCATCCCTCATCCCATCTGCTGTCTCCCAGTTTCCTCCAGCTCTGGTCAAGGGACATTCTGGGTACCAACCTGTCCCATCCCATATCCCAATGCCATATCCCATATCCCAATCCCGTATCCCAATCCCATATCCCATATCCCAATCCCATATCTCATATCCCATATCCCAATCCCATATCCCATAGCCCATATCCCAATCCCATATTCCGTATCCTTGTTCCTTGTTTCACTTCTGACCAAAGGACATGATGGGTACCAGACTGTCCCAGCCCATTTCCCTGTCCCCACAATTGGCCAAGGGATGCATTGGTTACAAACCTGTCCCTTCCCATTTCCCATTTCCCATTTCCCATCCCCCCAGCTGGCCAAGGGACACCTGTCCCACCCCATGTCCCAGTTCCCTGCCCCCACAGCTGGCTAGGGGGACACTGGGTACCAAACTGTCCCAACCCACAGGCCAGTGCCCTGTCCCCCAGCTGGCCAAGGGACTCTCTGTGTACCAAACTCTCCCTGCCAGCCCCGCCAGCTCCCTTCCCCAATAAAGGCCCCATTGTTCTCCCCGACAAAGCCTGAACAGTGCAGCCTGCTCCACCTTCCCTGGCCAGTCCTCCCACTCTGCTATCAGTTTTCCTCCCTCAGTTGGTCGCTGTGTTTGAGGGACACAGTCCAGTGCCACCGTGTCCCCATCCCCCAGGACGGGGCAGGAGGGGGAATCGCGGCAAAGCACAGCCACAATCTGCACTGTGGAGCACATGGCCTTGGCTCTGTGCCCTCCTGCTTGTCCCTCCTTCCCTCTCAGATCCCTGAGGGTGTTCCTGGAATGGACACCCCCATAGCTTCCTGGAAACCCCTTACTGACAGCAAAATAATCAATAAATCAATCAGGGCATGGCTATTGCTCATCCTGAACAAGCTGTTCCACCTGTCCCAAGCCCACCTCCATCCCAGCTCCTCATCTCAGGGTGTTCCCAGTTTTAATCCATGGGATTTTCTGGATCCAAAAAAGCAGGCAGAGTGGAATTAAAAGCCAAGCACCTGGCAGCTCACACCAGTCTTGAGCTGTTCCAGTAAGAGAAGAAATCAAAATTATTCTGGAGGTTGCAGTGAGGTGGGCAAAGCCCCAGAGAAACCTCAGCAGGTGACATGGAGGTGTGACAAAGTACATTTGTACAGTTCCAGGGAGGCTTTTTGGTCTCATCCTTGGAGGTTTTCAAGCCCTGAATGGACCAGGCAGAGTCCACCAGCAGCAAGATGTCCTGGAAACCTCCTGGGATCCTTTCCACCAGGAATTATCCTGCCATGGAGTTTTTTGCAAGGAACACTGGGACTATCCACCAGCATTCCCCTGGCCAGAGTCCTCATCCTCAGGGGGCTTTTTCCCCCTTTTCCCCATCTGCTCTCAGAGCCCTGCGTTTGGATCCAGGTTGGCATCCTCCAGGATGCACCTGAGGGCAGACAGGAAGGATTTTCCATGACCTGCCTTATCTGTCCCCATCATCCCAAGGGGCAGCAGGATGGGATCGTTTCAAGTTCAGCCCAAACTGCCATCCCAAATGCCGTGTGTCCATCAGGAAGGGTTCATCCATGGTCTCATCTGTGACCCCTGTGACTGCCCCCAGAAGACGCTCAGGGCCAGCTGTGTCATTGTCCCCAGTGAGGTCCCCAGACAAGCACCAACTTTGGTGGCACAGGGAAAACTCCCTGGATTCCCTCAGTACAAGGAAAGGGCAGTTTGATGGAGCAGCCTCAGTGTTGGCTGTGGGCCTGAGGGTCTGGGATACCCCGTGCCATGGGCTGGGCTGCTTGGGGTTATCCCAGCCCTGCGTGCCTCAGTTTCCCCTTGTTAAGGGTGTGACTGTGGGATCCAGGGTGAGATTTCCCCACCCTGAACAATTCACCTCCATGCACCCCATCTTTGCTCTGACCCCCTGGTACAAACATTGCCCAGCAGGTACGTCCCATCCCCCCAAAAAAACACCTGGAAAGGGTCCCACCAGCTCAGCCCTGCACTAATCCACCCTTTTGGGAAGGTGGCTGGGGATGAGGTGCTGCCAGCTGGGGGTATGGGGCTCCCCAGCACAGGGGTTATGGGGAAGTTCCTCGTCACCCCTGGAAATGCCCCAGCACGGAGCTACATCCCTTGCCTGGCTCCCCAGCATCTGCCTGAGCACCCTCACACATCCCCACATCCCAAATCTCAGGGATCCCGACGTGATCCCCTGCTCCAGCCCAGCTCCACGGCCCCAAATGCCAGGAGGACCCCCCCTCTATCCCCCCCGCGCGATTTAGACCCTTGCTCTGGGCGGGATGCTTTGGGGGGAGACTGATCCTGCGCTTTGGGATGAGCCATCACCCCCAGAGGAGCTGTCCCCTGCCTGGCTCTGCCATCCCCAAACCTCTGTCCCCGCAAGAAGGACAACGAGGGGACCGGCCACCGGCTCCCTCCCGCCGCCCACGCCGCCAGCCCGGCCGTGATTTATCATTAACTCGCCCCGAGGAAATTCTTGGGCGCGGAGCCAGCCCGGGAAGTGCTCGCTCCTCCCCGGACACCACGCTCGGAGCGAGCCCCCATGGTGGCTCGTCCCGCCGGTGCCTTGTCCCCACGGCCGGAATTAGCGCTGCTAAAGCGGAGCGATGCCCTAAAATCCGCCGGGGTGCAAGGTCTGAGTGCTGGGGAGTTTCAGGGGGAGTTTATAGAGGGGGAAATCGCAGCTTTCCCCACCCTGAGCCGCCCAGCTCCGCGCACCCCATCTCTGCTCCGACCCCCCGGGCGAACGCAGCCCGGTGTCCCCCCCACCACCAAAAAAAAATCACCTCCCACCAGCTCAGCCCTGCACTAATCCACCGAAAAACCTTCGCTCCCCTGCCCGGCCCCAAACAAAGACACCCAGCCAGAGGGGGAAGGAGAGGAAAGGAAAGATCCCACAAAAAAAGACCCGGCACCCACCGGGATTTACCTGGGCAGCCCAGGGGTGCGTCCTGCAGCTCCCCATCCTCCGCCGGCCGCGAAATTCATTGTTTCCCTGCGTGATATCCCGGGAAAAAGTCCAAAATAATACCTGCGGAGAGCAACCTGCTGCTGGGCTGGGGCCAAGGGCTGCCCTTCGCTCGGTGGGATTGGCCACGGCGCCCGCAGGAGCTTAACTCTTTGTGCCCACCTCCGGCAGGGATTTTGGGAAGGGATGGCTCCGTCTTCCTGCAAGGGCAATTTGGGGCTGATAGTTTGTTTTAGCTTAAATGGAAACTTTGGAGTCAGACGCTGGGTTTTCCTGAAATAAGGATTTGGAGTTTGCCTTTTTTTTATTTTCAGATGGGGATTTTTGGGGTCTGATGGCTTGTTTCTGCACAAATAGGGATTTGTGGATTTGAAAGGTTTTGGGGTTTGGTCAAATAGGGATTTGGGGTTCAGGGGCTTGTTTTTGCTCAAACAGGGAATTTGGGGTCACATGGCTTGTTTTTCATCAAATGGGAATTTTGGGGTCTGACAGCTTGGTTTTGCACAGAGAAAGTTTTGAGGGTTTGACAGATTGTTTTGCTCAACTGGAATTTTGGGCTCTGCTGGGTTGTTTTTTTTTTAACTACTTTTTTTCTCAAAAAGGGAATTTCAGGCTCTTAAAACTTGGTTTTGCTCAAATAAGGAATTTGAGATTCGATTTGCTCAAACAGGGATTTTGGGATCAGACAGCTGGGGTTTGGGTTATTTTTCAAATAAGAATTTTGGGGTTGATGGCTTGGTTTTGCTCAAATGGACATTTTGGGATCAGGTAATTTTGGCTAAAGGGGGATTTTGGAGTCTGACAGCTGTGTTTTCCTCAAATAGGGATTTGGGGTCTGACTGCCTTTTTTGTATTTTGCTTATTTGTTTGTTTTTCAAAAGGGGATTTTAGGGTCTGGGGGCTTGTTTTGGTACAAATAGAGATTTGGGGCTCTAACAGCTGGGCTTTTTTCAAATGGAATTTTGAGATCTGACAAATCAGGCTTTTTTTTCAAGCAGGGATTGCTCAAAACAGCTCATTTTCACTCCAATAGTTATTTTGGGATCTTTCTATCAGGGGACCCTTCTCAACTTTCCCATCCTTCTGGGGATGCTTCCCAGCTGCGTGGCTGAAATGAAAGGCTATGAAGAGCTCTCAAAGAAGGGCAGAGAATTGGATGGATGGGATGAATGGGATGATGCATCCATAGACTCACGGAATGGTTTGGAAGGGACTTTAAATCTCATCTCTTTCCAACCCCTCCCATGGGCAGGGACACCTTCCACTATCCCGGGCTGTTCCAGGCTCCATCCACCTGGCTAAAAGCTGGACCTGGCTGCTGCCCTCCTTCCTTTCCATCATTCAGAGCAGGGCCCAGAGCTCCTTTTCCCACTTTCCCAGCTGCCAGCGCTGCGGCAGGAGAGCAATCAGGCTTCCCATCGGGGGCCGTCCAGCCTCAGCACTTACTCTGGATTATTTGCAGTCGAGGAGGGAGGGGAAATAAAGCCACACAAAGCTACCACTAATTTAGACTTATTTGCTCAAGTGAATTTTCTATTGGCAGGATGTCTGGGGATCAAAGGAGTCGCCAGTCGGGGCCTCGCAAACGGTGCCGGCGTTGGTGGGCAAATACCAGCAAGAGCAGTAAAACAGCAATAATGCCAAAATAAGCAAGTATGGGTTAATGTGCATTTAAACCAGGGCAAATCGCACTGCTGGGGTGCACGGGGAAGGTGTAAATTATACCAAAATGCATTCCTGTGGAGATTCAAGCTCTTAATTTTACCCCTTAGCTCCAAAAGTAGAGAATTCTGCCAAACAGGCTGGTTTCAGGATGTGTGTGCACCTTGGAAGCAGCCACGCAGATAGGGAGCCCTTTCCATCCCTGGCACTGGCTCAGGAGCTTCTCTGGGATCTGGGCCCTTCCCAGCAGTGGGACTGGGGGAAGCTGCCCGAGCACAGGAGCCCGTGGCTGCCCGGCAGGGAGCTGCGGCAGACCCAGATCTCACAGGCAGTTTCCTGACACTGCAGCTGGTGGAGGCTGTGCTCGAGCTCCCTTTGGGAGCTGAGCTATGTCTTAGCGCTTCCCACAGATGAATAAATCATGATAGGAGAGACTTTGGAGAAGGCTGGAAACTCCAGGATAACCCGCGCTCCTGGCGCTCTCAGGCGGGCCGTAAACTTTTGAACTCTCAACTCCCGTTTCTAAGCCAGGGCTCGGGTGGCTGAGACAGGAACCTCTCTGTCACCTCCAGCAGAGCCCCTCCATCACCTCTGAGAGCCAACAGAGACCCCCAGTTCTCACCCAGCAGCCCTTTGTGCCAGGGCTCCTGCACAGCCGCATGCGCCCAGGCCACTGCGTTTCCCTGTCCCCGTGGGACACAACCACCAGGACTCGGTCTCGGCCCTTCGTGGGGTTTTTCCTTCTCTGCTCTGCCCTTTTTGGGTGGTCATGGGCAAACTGTGGCACCCAGACCCAACCACCTGAGGTGACCTCTGGCCTGGGACTACAGGGTTGGGGTTACCCACCTAAGGAGCCTTCCCTACCCAGCCACGATGGCCTCGTTCTGTCTTGGGAGTGAGGCTTTGAACATCCTCCCAAAGCCACCTTCCTCTGGAGGAAAGGAAAAATTTACCCTTCCAAAATCCAACCTCTTTGTTCCCATGTCCTTCTGGTTTTCTTCCCTTTTCCTTGCAGGAGTGGCAGCCCGCTCCTGCAGGGTGATTTCCATTCTCTTGGAGCCGTTTCTTGTCAAGGTCCCCAAGCTCTCTGAGGTCCTTGGACTGCACCTGCAGGATTGGTTCAGTGTTTTCTGAATTGATCAGAGGAGGAGAAAAACATCAGCTGCAGTGAGGTCTGAAGGAACATCACTGGCCCAGGACATTCCCCAGGGAACAGGGGTGGAAAGCATTGATGTGCTCAGGCATGAGGCGAGGCGGAGGTGGGAATGGGAGCAGAAACAGCAGCTCCCTGCACTGAGATTTCTTCCTTCAAACCTCTGGGGAGCTGCTTTTCACTCCAAGACATCCCAATGTGAGCCAGAGCCTCCCTCCTCTCTTCACCCAGACTCCTTTATTTAGAGGTAAGATAATTTTCAAAGCCTTGAGGAGCAGAAAAAAAAAAAACCTTAATAAGGGTTCCCTGTCTGTTGGACACACTTTGAGGTCGTGAATGAGGTGGCACCTCCATCCCAGGATGGCTGAGTGCCTTGGCTGGGCAATGTCAAGGCCAACCTGGTCTGGTGATGACGACAGTTCTGAATTTGTGCTGGAGGCCTCCAGAGTTTTCCAACCAGCAGCACAACAACCTAAACCCAGCTCAGACCTCAGCTGTGAACTGGCTGTGCCTGTAAGTGCTTGACATCCCAACAGGCTGCACACTGAAACCAGAATTCCTGCAGTATCTCTTCTCCAGGTTCTGTTTGAAGCTCTTTCCTACTCTCTGTTATTAAAGCAGAGATTTCCAGCCTGGTTTTCAGAGGAAAGACCCTGTTTTCTGTGACAGTCAACAGGTGTGGAACATCCAAGGGTTTCCCTGTGTTTGTGGAGAGATGCTGCCTTGCCTGACTTGTTGTGAGTTCCCTGCAGGGATCACAGGGACCACAGCCAAACGTGCAGGATGGGGCTAGTAGGGCAGCACGACTACACCATGCCAGGAAATCCAACATTTCTGCTGGGAAAGCTGATAAAATCCCCACCAGCCTGCACAGCCTGAGCAGCCTCTGTGGCTGAGCTCCTGAAGAAATGTCAGGATGACACCCTGACTTTGTTTTTGCAAGAAGAAACTGGTTGTGGGATAAAACAAACCTTCTCTTCAGCTGGGGGTTCACCAGCACTGGGACATCCCACTGGTCTGGAAGTTAAAATGCTGGCAGAGGCTCTTCCTGCTCATTAAGTGGAATAATTTGAGCCTGTGTGAGGCCTCTTCATACCCACACAGAGCTGGGGATGGGAGAGGACCTTCTCCAAGCTGCCACAGGGGATGGCAGGGGGTCCTGAGGCTGGGCTAACCCCAAAAGCTGGGTTGATGCCAGCTGCTGCAACGGGGGGACACTTTCCATCTCCAATGCCTGACATCTGCCTGCTCAGCTTGAGGCAGCACGAACAAGCCAAAAGACTCTGGTTTATGTCATCCAGAGGGATGGTTTCCTATTCTGGAAAAAACATCCCTGCTGGTATAAGCTGCCTCCTCCTGTACCAGCACAGGGCAGACAAAGCCTCGCAGTGCTGGCAAGCCACAGCCTGGTGCATGGGCCAGGTCTTCCCATAAATCAGGAGAGGCTCCTGCATCTCCATCTGGGGGTGCTGGAAGCCCAGAGTGTGCTGGGTGTCCTGGCCATGGGATGTGGGTCAGGTCTCAGCTGCCTGGGGGGAGGATGTGAATTACCAGGTTTCCCAAATAATGTCTAGACCAGAGAATCGTGGAATCACAGAATCATGGAATGGTTTGGATTGGAAGGGAACTTAAAGCACATCCAGTTCCAACTTCCACTGTCCCAGGTGGCTCCAAGCCCCATCCAGCCTGGCCTTGGACACTTCCAGGGATCCAGGGGCAGCCACAGCTTCTCTGGGCACCCTGTGCCAGGGCCTCCCCACCCTCACAGGAAAGCATTCCTTCCCAATACTTAGTCTAAATCTCTCATCTTTTAGTTTAAAGCCATTCCTTCAGCCTCCTTGGGTGATTATCCAGAATGAAGGAAACAAACCTCCCATTCATCAGTCCCAAAGCATCAGGCCAAGCCTAGTGAAAATAAACTTGAGCAAAGCAGCTTGCAGCCAGGAGGGCCAGATTTCCACTGAAATCACCAGGTGTTCAAAGATTCTATTTGGAAGTGCCCTTTCTGTCCTTATCAGGAATTAGGGATTTGGCACAGCCCCCTTGGCTCAGGGTGGGAGGTTTTTTCAGGGAGGAACATCAGGCTCAGGGCTCGTTTTGTCCCATCCAGCTCCAGCTCCATCGTGGCCAACCTCTGCTCTGGGGAAGAATTGGAGGCTGAGTGGCTTCAGCAAAAGCAGAAGTATGAGAATCCTCAAGTTTTGGGAAAGAACTTCTGGGGGGGGGTCAGTGGAAGAGCAAGCAGGAAGCCTGGAGCAGCCCTGTGGTGGCTCCCAGGCCTCTCTGTGTGGTTGGCAGTCCCTTTGCAGGCCACAAGGACCCGGCTGACACAGTCCATGGACCACAGGGAGGGGTTTGGCTGACTGGAGATGGGCATGGGCTGAAATGCCACTGAATCCATGAGCAGCTGGTGGCCCTGGGCTCCTGGGAATTTGGAGTTTGCAGATAATAAATGACCTGAGTGCTATAAACACATCCCCCAGCTACTGCCTCCCCTGTGGCTCCTTGTCCTGGGAGGAATGTGGGTATTCCCTGCCCTGAGGACAAATTCCTTGGCAGTCACTGGCACTGACCCATGACTGGAAACCAGTTTCCCCAGTGGGTGAACTAATGGTTTTGCCTCCAGTCCTGCTCCAGCCACCATCTCCCTGGCTTCCTTTTCTTTAGGCTGTGTGGCCAATTCCCCCTTTTCCCAGCTCTGAACTCTTGCTTCCCAGCCACTGAAGGATTCAGCCCTGTTCATCTCCAGGCTCATCCTCCTCAATGCCCTGGCTCGGATGCAGAGAGAAGAAGGAAAAGTCTTCACAACCCAGATTTGCAGCTTTGGTGGCATTGGGATGGCCCAGAGCTAGGAATCACCCTCGTCCTTCATCTATTAATCCTTAAAAACAGCAAGGAAGGATCCAGGTTTGGCCAGGAAGAGGGGTGGAGGAGGGTGGGAGCAGAGAGGTGCACAGCCAAAATACGTGCCTGGATGCCTCCAGGCTGCTTGCCAACACTTTTTCCTGAGTATTTGTGGGAAGACGGGGTTTTACTGGTCATGCCAGGGGATTGTGTCCCCCCTGAGCTGCACTGGTGCTAGGGGAAGCCTCTGCCCTGGAGATACCCATGGCTTGGACCTCACTGGCCTGTGGGCAGTGGGACAGGGAGACCTCGAAGCAACAAAATGGAAAATCTCAGAAAGGATCCACAGGCAAAAACCCCTCTTGTTTTGGAAGCATTTTTGGCTGTGATCACGCTGTGATTTCACCCTGTCAGGAATGAGTTTTTGGATCACCTGGGAGATCCTCCTGCACTCTGGAGCAACCTTTGGAGCTACTCAGGCGTTTGTCACCCACCAAGCCTTCACCCTGCAGGGACAAACCGGCTTTCCTCTGCAGTGCCCTTGCATCCTCAGCATCCCCCAGCCTGTTTTGGGAGGGGGCTCTGTGCAGGTGCTCCCCCAGAGCAGGAGGATGGAGCAGTTGGCTCCTGGTCCAAGCCACAGGAGATGCCAGGGATGGGGCAAACCTGGCTCCAACGTGACCCCTTCCAGTCCCCCAGGTGAAGAGGGGCCTTTTCCCAGCCCTGCCAGTGCAAAGCCATCAGCTCCTCCTGCTCCTTCACTGAGGGCTGACGGATGGGGAAACCCAGGAATGGGATTTCTCTGAGCTGCCCTTGTGCTCCCAGCTGTCCTGTGGACCTCACCCCATCACCTTCTGAATGAGCCATGGAGAGTTTGGGGTGAGGAAGGAAGAGAAGGAGTTGAGGGGATGGGTCAGGGAGGGAAAATTTCCATAGCTGCATAATAAAGGTGATTACATAAGGGCATCTTGCGTCAGCTGCGGCTGGCATCTCCGGAGAAGTAATTACATCTGCACCACACATCTAAAGAAAATATTATCACGTTGGCTTCCAAATTCTATAATTAGCTCTCGCAAGATGTGTGCCAGGGGCTTTATCGTTCCGTGTTCGTTGGCTATAGAGCCAGGCACAGATACACAGAGGTTTTTTCACTTGCCAGCTAGGAAAATATTTGGAGTTTAGTGTGGCAGCTGACCCCAGTCCCCCTGGAAAGGGCGGCTCTGAGGGTTTGAAGTGGTGTGTAAAGAGAGAAGTATTTCCCTGGTCTCCCTCGGTGCCTGCCGGGCCGTGGGGATCCAGAGGGAGGGCAGGAATGGCAAAGCCAGGGCTTGGCTTTCCCTCCTCCTTCAAATGCTCTTTGATTTCTGCCCTAACGCTCTGAACCTTGAGAAGGCTTTTTTCTCTCGCTGAATAAATGACCTGATTTGCAGGGAGGTGTCGCCCTCACAGGTTCCTGGGCTCTTTGCTCTGTCATATAAAACAAACCCCTTTTGCTCGCCCAGCTTTGGACTTCAGAACCAGCTTTGGGCTTTGAACAGTTCTCCCATCCCTCCAGATCCATGGCAAAAGGAAAAAGAGGCTTTGAAATGGAAGCAGAGGTTGCAAAGCTCTTGGTTTGATGGAGGGCTTTTCATGTGGAGCTGGAGATGGCCACGGGACAAGGCTCCTCTCTCCAGGCTGGCAGCACGAGGGACACGGCAGGGACAGGGATGGATGGGGGATCAATGAGGCAGGGATTTGGTTTCCTTCTGTTTTCCATTTGCTCATAACCAGCCTGGGAGCCCTGGAAAGCACCAGCAGCTCTGCTGCAAACAAAACAGCGAGGAGATTTATCCACGTCTCCTCCAGAGAAGCTCCTCCAGCGACTTCAGCTGGAAAGTGGGGCTGTGCACGACCAGGAGAGTGGGAGGGAGTGCCAAAATCCCAAGGGCTTGGTGAGAAATTGGTTGTTGTGTGTGTGAGAGCGTGTGTGTGCAGCTTGGATAAACCATCCTCAAGTGGAAAAACATCCTCTCTGTCCTGGCCTCGTGGAGAGGGCTGCTGACAGCTCCTCCCTGTGCCTCAGTTTTGTTCTTTCCGCTCAGAGGGTGCACAGAACTGGAGGATGGGAACAAGGGAGGACTCCAAAGCTCAGCAGAGCTGTAATTAGAGCCGGATCTAATGAAACCTGTGAGTTGCCCTGTGAGGGCTGAATAACCAAACCCAGGGGACACAAGGGAGACCTGCCCAGAAGGACCATTTTGCTCCTGTTCACAACCACTCTCAGGAGCTGCTGCATCTGTCAGTGATCAGAAATGATCTTTGCAGGAGAGGAAAACCCAGAGAGCCAGGCAGCAAACATGAAAAAAATCCATGATGTCTCTACTGAGATATCTCCAGCCCTGGTGTCCTCTTGTGCTTTTCCTACAACACCCTGTGGCTGATAGAAAACCTTTCTCCATTGTCCCAATCAGCCTGAAGGTGATCATCTCTTACCAAAATAATTAATGGTTAATAATTAATGGTTAATAATTAATGGTTTGAGTTGGAATGGACCTCAAGGCTCATCCAGTCCCATCCCCCTGCCATGGGCAGGGATACCTTCCACTATCCCAGGTTGCTCCAAGCCCCTTCCAACCTGGCCTTGGGCACTTCCAGGGCTCCAGGGGCAGCCACAGTTTCTCTGGGCTCCCTGTGCCAGGGCCTCCCCACCCTCACAGGGAATAATTTTTTCCCAATATTCCATCTAACCCTGCCCTCTGGCAGTTTGAAGCCATCCCCCCACATCCAAAGTCCCTCTGCAGCTCTCTTTTAGCCCCTTTAGCTACAGGTTTTGTGACTTCCATTGCTCACCTGAGCTTTGCAGAGCACCTCACGCACTGAAGGGGCTCCCCAGAATGTGGGGTTGTGTTGTGTGGCTGCACCTTTGGGGACATAAAAGTGCTGGCATTGCCCTCCTGCCCTAACCTTGCTCATGTCACTGCTTCCATCCCGGTGCTCCTGGGGAAACCTTAAAAAAAAAACAACCCCTTTTCTTTGGAAATTTTCCCTCTTCAGCACCAGTGTCACAAGGAGAAAGTGGGGAATGATAGCCCAGTGACATAGCCCTGAGCACATCGTTCCGTGTGGGAAGGGGAGGGGTGGAGAAGGGTGCTGTGGGGGCAGGGAGAAAGGAAAAGCAGCTTTGTCAATGATTTGCAGGAGACAAAACAAGCTCCTGGATGGTTTGGGTGGTTTCCTGGCGAACACAGGAGTGCTGGGTTAATGGTTGGGTTCGATGCCCTTTAGAGGTTCTTTCCAGCCCCTGCCATCCTGTGATTTTTTTGTTCCCAAAGGAATGCAGCAATTCCTAGCTGGGGCTGCCCATCCATCCTGAACCAGCCCAGAACCTGTGGCCTAAATCCAGGCAGAGATTCCTGGTGCTTTGTGCAAGGATTTGCCAGAGGAGGAGGCGCTGCCTGGGCTGCAGCAGCACCTGCTCTCTCCACTGCTCTCTTTGCCTCTCATCCCTACCTTGAGCTGGGGGAAGCAGAATTCCTCAGGCGTGCATGTAAAATGGGAAGCACTTGTGAAACAAGCTCCAGAGGAGCTTGGCACATGTTACAACCTTGCACATCATATATTTGGGACAGAACTCACCCCGGCACAGCATCCTGATTAATTTGTCTGAGCTGGGAGCAATCCCACGCCGTTCATCTCACCTGTGCTGCTGACAGGGGCTGCCTGTGCAGACACCAGGAGTATTCCAAGCATTTTTCCTTGGTAGTTTTGGGGGTTTTTTTTAATGAATCCATGCTGACAAATTGCTCAGACATTCCCAGGAGCGTCGGTGGCTTTGGGGCAGAGCTTCAGACTGGACCAGAGCCACAGCCAAATGACACACAGATGTGGAGCCGTCTCCTTTTTTCAATTTTTTTTAGAAAAAAACCCCATCAGGAAGCAGGTGAAGGCAAAAATCAGGGAGAAAAGGAAGAAACCACTTCCTCAGGCAGTGGTTGGTGGCCTGGAGAGCTCCCTGCCATGGGATGCTGTTGATGTTCAGTGTTTGAGGGGAATCTTGGCAAGTTCATGGACCAGAAATCCATCGGGAATTGCTGTAAATTGCACAGAAGGCAGATTTGGGAGTGTATTGAGGGAATATAAAGCAGGCTGCCAGACTGGCCCTTTCCTACCTATCCCTGCCCATTGTTGATAGAATCATTAAGGTTGGAAAAGACCTCTAAGATCATTGAGCCCAAATGTTCCTATTGATTTTCATCCCTAAAACATTAAATGCCCCCATTGTGTCCCAGGAATGCAATAGACTCTGCAGAAAGATCTGTGAATATTCAGATTGTTGTAATCCAGAGGTGCTTGTGTTCATGATTCTACAAAAAACAAAAACAAAACCAAACAAGCAAAAACCCCCCAAAACCCAAAAAAACTCAAATAAACAAAACCAAAAAAAACCCTCCCCCCCAAAAAACCAAATAAACACCAAAACCAACAACAAACCAGAAAAATAACAACAAAAAACCAAATCCCCAAAAAATCCTCCCCCCCAAAAACCCAAATAAACACCAAAAAACAACAACAAACCAAAAAACAACCCCCCCCAAAAAAAACCAAACCCTCAAAAAACCAAGGCCCCCCCATAAAATACAAACCGTACGATCCACTAAACACCTTAATATTTTGCTAAACTAAATGAAACCAGGGAATTTTCCACGCTGAGGATGGATTAGCTGTCATGAAAGTAGCTATATCTGCTACGGTAGGACAAGAAATTCGTCTCCAGCAGGAAGGTGGGATGGTGGGGAAGGGGAGATGGGGGCTGATTTTTTTGGGCAGGCCGTGGGAAGGAAGAGCATCCCTGGGAAAAGGCTGCTTATCCCATGAGGAGATGCTAAAGACCCGAATTCCCTGGTAAGGGCAGGAGCAAGGAGTGTGGTGCATCCCAGGCCACCCTAAATGTGCTTTCCTTGGACACCACAAGGAGAGGAAATGCTGTCCCAGGGCCCAGCTGGAAGCTGGACAAGTCCCATGATGTCATTTTTGCAGGTAGAGGGGTCCCAGCACCTTCAGGGGACGTGGCCATCGTGCTGTGCCCTGATGCCACTTGGCCCTTAGACCCGGGAGGAAAGAAAACTCTGGAAAAGCTCTCCGTGGCTTGGTGAGGAGATTTCAAACTTGATCCATGTGCATTTAGAGTAGGGGGATCCCCCCGGTTCAGAGAGACCTCGGAGTGCTTGGAGAAGTGACAGGCACAGCTTGGGATAAACATCTGGAGGGGCTGGAGCAAGTTCAGGGCAGGGAACTGAGCTGGGAAGGGTCTGGAGCAGCTGAGGGAGCTGGGAAAGGGCTCAGCCTGGAGAAAAGGAGTCTCGGGGGGACACTGTGGTTCTGCACAACTCCCTGACAGGAGGGGACAGCCGGGGAACAGGGACAGGAGGAGAGGGAACAGCCCCAAGCTGTGCCCGGGGGTTTCGATTGGATATTAGGGGAAGTGTCCACCCCAAAAGAGTGGTCAAGCACTGGCACAGCTGCCCAGGGCAGTGCTGGAGTCCCCATCCCTGGAGGGATTTAGAAGCTGTGTGGAGGTGGCACTTGGGGACATGGGTCAGTGGTGGCCTCAGCGGTGCTGGGGGAATGGTTGGACTCGATCATCCTGGAGGGATTTTCCAGCCTAAACAGTTCTGGGATTCTCTCTGTGCACGGCTTCTTGCTTTGTCCTGGTCACTGATCCTGCTTCCCTCATCTCCTCATCCCAGGAAGCAGCACCCCGTGAGGCTGGCACCTGTTTGCCTTGGAAAGGGTCTTTCATTCCTTCTTCAAGCAAGGCACTGCTGAGATGCCTCTGTGGGAGGAGGCAGAGGGGTTAACCTCCCCCAAATGTCAGCGATCCTAAAAATAGGCCGGCTTTTCCCGCTCTCATTGACTCACCCGTCACAGACCACAAACTCCTGAGTCACAGCAGGGGCTGGGGGGAGATTGTCTTCCCCTGCTCTGCTCCAAACAGAGCACGTTTGTGTCCAGAGTGACCCTCGGTCACCCTCTGAGGGACAGCCCTGTCCTCGAGCAGGGCCGCTGGGGTGGGAGATGGCACTGGGATGTGTCACCATCCCAGCACAGAGAGGCTGGCGAGGGTGGGGAGCTGAGCATCCTCAGCCTCTTCTGCTCCTCTTGGGATTTCCTGGGCTCCTTTCTGGGGCTCAGCCCTGCGAGTTGGGGTTTCTGTACTGCAGGTGCCTCCCCCTCTGGAATAAGGTGCCCAGCAGGCAGTGGGACCTTGTGTGTATCCATTCCCATCCCACTGGATTTCACTCCCACCCGCTCCCTCCTGCAGCTCACAGTCCTCTCCCATCCCTTCTCGAGTGCCAGAGCTTTAATGCTACATGGGAAAAATTCAAAATATCCTTCTCCAAAAGCCTCACTTAGTGCTCCCAGCTAAAGAACAGAAATTAAGGGAAAAAAACCCCAAATTATTTTGGAGATGTGGGGACCAGGAGTCTGTCCAACTGCCTCTGGGATCACAGCCAGGAGCAAAAAGCCACAAGGTGACCCCAGGAGCCCTCACAGCCACCCGGGAGGTGGTGACCACAGGAAATGGAGCAGAGGAGGGGGTCCATGGTCTTTTGGTGCCAGCCAACCCCCTTTTCCCTGCAGGAGCCTTCCCACCAAAGCTGTCCCCTCTCTGGCACCCAGATCCTCATCATCCTAACCCAGTATTCCCAAAACTCTGCACTTTGGTCACTGGGGCCCTCTCCCACCACGAGGAAGGTACAGGAGGATGTGCTCACATCTCCCCTGCTTGGTCCCACCAGGGTAGAGACCCCCATCCCACAGCTGGGATTGAAGGAGAGGTTCTCACTGATATTTTGGGAGCCACTTCCTTCCCCTCCCCTCCTCCAGAATAGCTTTTTGTCTTTGCGTTGGTTTTCTTTGTTGCCACATAAAGGTTTGACCCTGGCGTGTTTTGAATGGGCTCGGAGGCAGCATTGAATTCCTCCCGGGATGGGCACGGGAGGGAGGAGGGCGGAGGGAATTTCATTGTGTCCAACCTTGCAGACCTTCGGGGAGGAAAAGCAGCAGCTTCTCCTGCTGTGGTTTCTCCCTGCTGAGTCCCGTGTCCTCTGCCAGCTGCTCCTCCCTGGGCTCAGCCACCCCCACTCGTGTCACTTGTCCCTGGTGACAGCTCCACCAGCACAGCTCCTCTGCGGTGGGAAAACGGGATATCCATCCCCTGGGCAGCTCAACCCTGGCCAGCTCTGACCCGGCCTCTTCAGGGGTCTTCACCCCTCTGCTGCAGCTGATAAAAGTCACCACAAAATCCCTGTGCACCCCATGGATGGATCCAGCTGCTTCCCGTGTGTTTACAATGTCTCCAAATAAAGAATAAAAGCTCTGGTTGATCACAGAATCGCAGAATCACTGGGTTGGAAGAGACCTTTAAGAGCATCGAGTCCAACCCATGCCCCAGCACCTCACCTAAACCCTGGCACCAAGTGCCACATCCAATATTTTTTCAAACACATCCAGGGATGGTGACTCCACCACCTCCCCAGGCAGATGATTCCAGTACTTTATCACTCTTTCAGTAAAAAACTTTTTCCTAACATCCAACCTGATGTGGCCTCCTCACCCACTAAAGGGTCTTGGAGATCTCAGTTTTCATTTTGGCTCTCTCTTTTCTGCCCAAAATGTTTAAGAACCAACACTGGCTACCAGGATAAAAACTTGCTGGCATTCTGGGTCAGTAAAGTTATGGAATTTACTCCACAATTCAGTTTGCAATTGGCCTTATCAGGTGTCTCCTGGAGGTTCATGGATAACACGGAAGAAGCGACCTTTAATTTGATTTTACAAAATTAAGAGCAGCGAAATAACTGCTGCAGCATTGCCTGTCCTCAAGCTGGAGATCAGAGAATTGCTGATAACAATGGGGGGGGGAAAAAAACTCAATAATTTCTATTCTGGCTTCGGAAAAAGCAGGCTGATGTTCTCATATTGCACAGGCACAACGAAGTGCTTTCTAGTCCATTAGTAACCCAGGAAGACACTAAATGGCATGGCCTGAGGAGAAACATTTTTAAACAGCGGGTTCAGATTAATTTGCTCCCAAGAGTCTCGTGGAAGCAGGACAAGGAGAGGTATGGGTTGCTGCTCATCCTCTCTAAGAAGTCCTGGGATCCTTCTCTGATCCCAGAAGAGTAGAAAGATGATAATTACAGGGCAATATTAAAAAAAAAAAAAAGGGAGGGGGGGAGCAGGAAAGAAGAGGTGGAATGATGCAGCTTAGCCTGGTAGAAAGAGATGCAGGATTAGAGGGATGGAGCGTGGGAAGCTGTCAATATAAATAGATGGCTCATAAGAAAACAGCATTTCACAAACTCCTTCAGCCTCACCGGGGGCAGGTTTGGATCAGGTGACCCCAGCAGCACCACAGATGGAAATGTGCCCGTGTGAGGAGCTTTGGTTTGGGGTATTGTGGTTGTTCTGGTTAAAAAATGAGTTATCACAGAGCCATGGAATGGTTTGGGTTGGAAGGGAGCTTAAAGTTCATCCCATTCCCAACTTCCTGCCATGGGCAGGGACACCTCCCACTGTCCCAGGTGGCTCCAAACCCCATCCAGCCTGGCCTTGGACACTTCCAGGGATCCAGGGGCAGCCACAGCTTCTCTGGGCACCCTGTGCCAGGGCCTCCCCACCCTCACAGAGAGGAATTTCTTCCCAATATTTAAGGTAAATCTGCCCTCCAGCAGTTGTTCCCTTTGTCCTATCACTCACTACCTGCCCTTGCTGTCCTTTTTTTGTCCATTGAAGTTCATGATGGGGAGTGTTGGATCCCAAGGCACTGGGACAGGGATGGTCCTCCCAGCCTCCCTCCTCCCTGTGCAGCTGCTGCTTAGAGGAGAAAGGACTGGCAAGAGGAGAATCTCATTGATCCTGCCCCATTTCCCCCGAGCCTCTGAGCTTTTCAGGGATGCCTCCCACCCAAAGTTGTGTTTGGACCCCCCAAAAGGTTTGCTGCCATCAGAGGACCCTCTCCCTGACACTGCCTGCTCCCTCCTCGCTCAGCCTGATGCTGTTTCATCCTCCATGAATTTTTGGCAGGGAATTTTCAGGAGGGAATTATGACCTCTGAGAAAAGCTGCTTCGCTTGGTTTATCTTTAACCCAGTGTTTGAGTCATCTGCAGTTGCGTTTTGAGTTAGAGTGGAGTCACATCCCCTCATCCCTTCACCCCATAAACAGGGACTTTAACCCGTTTTAGGCTCTGAAATAGCTCCTCCGGACATTTTGGTGGCTCTGAGGCACTCCAGGAGTTAAAAACCCCTGCACCAGGCTGTGGTTCCCCTCTGGAAGCTCCTCTGCACCTCCAGGGCCACCGGGATACCTGCAAAAGGTGTCCCTGGAGCAGGAGCCACCTCCCTGCGGCCATTCCCACCTTTTTGGTGGGACACGCCGCCGGGCATTGGCCACCCCCAGGGAGGCAGAATTCCCCAAGGTAATTCGTGCCAATTACTGCAATCAGCTAATTAGCAAACAAGATCGATTCTAATGAAGTTACGGTGTCAACAGCTATTATGCAAGCTTGTGTGTGCTGGAGGAAAGCCATCCTGAGAGTCCTGGTGGTGAAAAAGCCCTCGGGGGTGGGGATTGAGGAGAGGTAAAAAGGGTGTGGGGGGTAGCAGGAAAAACCCCATCGCTGAGACAAATTAGGGAGGCAAAGTGTCGAGAATGGAAAGTGATCCAGGTGATTGCTTGTAAACACAAAAGGGATGATGGAGAGGGACGACTCCCACCTGCCAGGCTGCGGTGAGAGGGAGAAGTCAGATCTTCACCGGGGAATTATCCGGCCTCCTCTGCAGGAATCCCCCAAAGATGGGAAGCAGGGGAGGTTCTCCCTCCCGGAAAATTCCAGGGCGAAACAGCCTGGGAAGAGTTCTCTGCCCCCGGCCACAGGACACCCTACAGAACCAGCCCCCCAGTGAAAACCGATTGCCACTTTTGGGAGCGAATCGCCAGCCTGGGCTTGCCTGGGGTGCAGCGCTGGGAATTAGAGCCCGGCTGGCTCCATCCTTGCTCCTTCGGGAAGCTGGATGCGGCCGCGAGGGTGGGACACCGGGAGCCGGAGCTGCTGTAAAGCCTGCAGAGACATCTGCTAATCCTGCCCTAAGCCCGCTGTGATGGATTTAAAGGGTGTTTTTGTCGCTCGCCCCCGGGATCACGATCCTTAGAGGATAAGCGTCCGAGGGAAATGAAGGGATTCTTCTCCCCGCAGTGGGGCAGGAAAAGGAGACGCGGCTCCCGCTGGGATGTCCCCGGCGGCTGCGGGTGTCACCTCCCCCGTGCTGCCCCTCGGAGCGCGGAGATGCTGCCCAAACCTCGCGCTGGAATTCGGGCAGGAGTTTGGCTCGGGAGCTGACAGATGCCCCGGTTTTATCCCAGCAGCTGGCCCAGAGAAACATTATCCGGCAGCCCAAATCTCTGCCTGCCTTTTAAACCCTGGAGGGGTGCAAAATTGCTTTGCATGCCAAAGCCAAGGGTGGAGAGCTGGAGGAAAGAGTGTTTGCCTGCTTTCTGTCCCGGTCAAAGCTGGGGTTGGGGCTGTAACACCATGTCCTGCCTGTCCTCAACTTCTCTGCTAAGGATGAGAGGGAAAGACATTAGCAGATCGATGGGAAACTTCATTAAAGACGGAAAAACCAAGTTTTCCAGCTTTGAGGAATAACCTCCACACGAATCCTGGGATCCACACGAATTCTGAGATAGCCGTGCCAGGAAGGTGGGCATTCATGGCACGGGGTGGCTGCCCAGGGATGGCTCGGGTGACTTGCAGGACTCGTTTTTAAAACAAACAGATCGCTTTTATCGCCTGAAATCCCGCACCTCCGCCAGGAGGAAACGTGTGGAACAAAGAAATGCCACCATTAATCAGCTCTGGAGCTCGGGGCTTGGCTGAGGCACCTCTTCCCAAAGCCACGTACCCACCTCCCTCGGTGCTGGGCACAACCCAGCCCTGCCTGGAGCCGGGCTGGCTGCTCCTGCTCTCCCAGCACACTGCATGGAGAGGGAAATAATCCCTCCTTTCTTTTCCAGCTATCAGGAATGCACCACACCTGGTGCCCCTCGGGGAGTGTTTGCTGTCCTGGTGGGCGCCAAGGCCCGATTGTTTGCCCGGGGATTTTTTTTTTTTTTTTTAATGAAATATTATTATTATTAAAAGCTAATTTGGGCCCCTGGGAGCGTGGAGAGGAAGGCAAAGCTCTTGGCTGGCACTGAGGAATGTCAACAGGCCCTGGGTTGGTTTGGCTGGTCCCAAAGCCCTCCTGAGCTGCGGGAGATCAGTTTTGTCTGGGCTCTGCTGGAAAACAGACTGGGGGATTACCCACCCCAAACACGTGCAGGTGGCACATTCACCACTTCAGCCACAAGATCAGGTTCTGAAATACCTCATCCTAGTCCCCAGATTAGCTCCCATTCCATACAACCCCTTGGGAGGCTGCAGTGCAGCCTGGCAGAGGGAAACTGAGGTGAGGGAACGTGCCAAAGATGGCACTGAGTGCCACCGGCGGGGAACAAAACAGATTAAAAACTTTCCACTTGGGACTCAACGGCACTAAAACCCCAAGTGCATGTTGAGATCAAACCCTGGGGCTTGGAAAAGCACTGGGAGGGAGGAAGAGTGGGGCAGGGGGGAGAAAGAGTGGGGCAGGGGGGAG